>JAQFYZ010002200.1:0-18252 GCA_034695085.1 Cylindroiulus punctatus
CTGAAGAAGTAGATTGGCTGTGCGTCCTCAAATTTATCTATTCTGATACTCCAGCCACAGAAGATGTTATCTCTAAACTGTTGATGTTGGAATCGAGTGTTTTTGTCAAAGGCCGCCAGCCACAATCAGTAATCCGATTAGGCATTTTATGGTCCGAATTAAAACCACATTCCCGACCAGTTTTTAATGACGATCCCATTTTCCGCACTTTGGATTTTGTTTACCTGCGGACGCCCAAAAAAAAAGTGGCTTAATTCGGCCTAATAAAGAAATAAATTTCTGGTGGAATCCTATTGCGGAGACATATTTCTGGGCAGCGGCTTAATTTAATAACTTTATCATTCGTGATAATGTTATCGCGGTGCCATAAATTTTATCAACACGTGCGAAATGATGCCAAGTGGCTCGACCTGACGAGAAATTGCTATGACATGCATTAGTGTGGACGCCTGAATTAATTTGGGCCAATTTGGCCACCGAATTTATATTAAAATTAACACTAACATTAATATTAATACATTTTTGAACTGGTGAAGTTGCAGTCAATTATTTGGGAAGTTTGAATTAATCCAGTACACTGTGCAGCAACTATTTTCCATTTATCCAAAATGTGTGCAAAAATTATGCAACTAACATTTTTTAAACTAAATTTTATAATGAGGGTAGGACTTTATGAGTCTATGATCACCCTGTGTTCAGAGGCAGGATACAGAAAGCAAAGCTGCTGTACAGGTACCTCAACATGGAATTCGTCATATTATGCTTTCGTTACATCCGGTTTCAGGTTGCATTCGATACTCCCCTCATTTTTATGTCATGCAATGCAAAAAACCACCCATTGCTTCGAATTTTGGTGCAAGTGCCCCAAATTCCTCTACAGAAAACCGACCGAAAGTTGTCAGGTAGTTAAACCTGAGTATGCTGGCAGTAAAACTCCATTTTGGAGGATGGAAAAAGCGACATTCGGGTCAGTTTTTTAGTGTCAGGTCTCGTAAATATTCATTTTCGGACTTTCTGGTGCGCAAAACCGCAGCCAGAATCTTACTCGCTGAATCACTCTTCCAAAACAACACCGAGCACCACCTGTTGACTCACAAAACCAGATCCAACAACTGCGGTTTTGTGATTCAAACAGCGTCTTTGTTACTTGCACAATAGACCTGAGCTACATGTACAGGTATGGGAAAGGCCGGGCGTCCAAACCTGATGTCACCTCAACTATGCAATTGAACACCGGAAAGGGTTTCCACGCGTATTCAACTTCGTTTTCAGCTACCAGCCTGCCAACGAAAGAATTTTGAACTTTGAGGAGATAAAATTACTAGAGCGCTACCTCATTGGGATGTTGCTCACAGTGCAACAAGGAAAACTTTCCATTCTGCTTGGGCTGGATGGTTGGATCGATGGTGGCGTCCCTGAAGAGGCTTCTGAGTTGCTTCATTGTTTCGGTTTCCCCCATTTCTGCAGTATTTCCAAACACTTCTATTTTTGGTTTGAATTCCTGTACAGTCAAAAGCGTCGTTTGCAGAAGCTTAAAGTTTCTGAATCAGTCAGTGTTCAATCAAAACACTGCGGTCTTCAGAAGCCTGGGCAATCCAGTATATTTCTACTAAACTGCTCAAAACTATCACTGCGGAAACAGTTCCCTCAATGTTGGAAGGATCTCCAAAATGTTGGTCACAACCAGAGTATTCCTTCGACTCCGGTGATGTCACAAACAACAATCTTGCTTCCAAAAAGCAGCAAGACAATGTCTGAAGAATCTCCAAAGACAGGACGACAATGTCTTAAGAATTTCCAAAAGCTGCACGACAATGTCTGAAGAATCTCCAAAAGCTGCACGACAATGTCCGAAGAACCTCCAAAAAGCTGCAAGACAATGTCTGAAGAATGTCCAAAAAGGCTTGTCACAACCAGGATCCTATGTGTCCCTTCGAATCCTGAATGTTCTAAACAGCAACACGACGACGTTTGATGACAGCAGTGGCTGGTAGTGTTCCAGCAAGCAGCAGACAGTGTTCCGTGCGTGTCCTGAGCACGCGGGCAGCGAACTGGTACTGTGCCAAACAAGTTTCACCTGCGAAACTGAATCTCAGGCTATCGCTAGGTGTGATATCAGCACGCCCCCTGCGATACGCTGTGAGGGGAGAGTCCTCTCTATTGGGATCAAGTTTGAGCAATGCAGGGTGGGCGGAGTGGGTCAGAAGCAACGCCAAGAAACGCGAAAAGTATGGCCAACTAAGGGACGGTGAAAGCTGCGAGCCAACGCTGTGGAATACCAGCGAACGAGTGGTTGTGGCAGCAAAAAAACCAGTTCCCCAACAGAGTCTGTGACGTGGGCTGGAGGAAATCCACCCTGGCAAAGTCATCGAGTGACCGAGCAGGCCAGCTGAGCAGTCCTCGAGACCAATGACTCCATCCCGGGGTTGATGTAGCCTATGGAGCTCGTTGTGTGGCTGGTGGTGGTCCGTCACAGTCGCCAAGCACAACCCACTTATGGGGGAGCACGTACTTGGTGTAGTTGAGAGCTACTGAGTTTTGGTGTTTCTGCATCAGCGTAAATCACCAAGTTCCTGGGCCATGAGTCTAGCAGCAGAACACAAAGCCTGGAGAAAGTTCAACTTGCGAGCAACAACGATTGACATTCTTCAGATCCTCTCAAAGAGTACATGTATCTTTAGGAGTATCTGCATTGGTACCTGGCAATCTAGTTTTTTTTTTCAGATTTAGGGATTGAGACGTGATGTGAAATAACACTGTATATGACTGAGTTGCCTCTTAAATGTGTACACATATTTATATTTCTGGCTTTGATTTCAGATTTTCAGCACTTTGCATTTCTGATGCAGTGCCTGATAAATGAAAAGCAAACAAATTCCATGTTCCCTCTTTTTTTTTCAGTGATGACATCTACTAATGTCGAGCCACAATGGGTTTTATGCAACCGGTCCACGAGATCCTCCCTGTGGCAACTATCGCTCTTTGGATTTTATGCAAATTACGTGTATGAAATTAAGTTTTCACAGTACCTCGCGTGAAATGCACACAATCACACGACCAGCGCGCCAAGTTAAACTAGCCATGACATGTTCGTTGGCACGTTCATGGCGGCCATTTTGAATTTTCAAATTATGAAACATTTTTCCTAGCAGGAACGAATTACAAACGAGTAATTGCAGAAAACAAAACCATCTTTTCGCCTAAACGAACGAAATCTTGTAAAATAATGTGAAAATGCAATATGGCTGCATTTCCCAAAGGAAGACTATGACTAAATATATAAATAACCCATGCACTGTACTTGACCTGGCCTACATATACAGTATATATGGTTCTACAATAAATCAACTTTACCTAAAAACCTGTCATCAAGTTTTAATGTATAGCATCAACAGGCAAAAGCTGACCCAACTGGCATTTCTGTGTGAAAACTTATCGAATTCGAAGACTGAATTGGAACTTAACCCCAGGTTAATAGGACAATCTCTTGCCCTTAAGTGAGTACAAAACAAAAGTTACATGACTGCATTATCGAAAAAAACTTGTGACCAACATTTTAGACAAAAAAGACGGTTCAGCACCGAAAATAACTTTTGGCGTTTTTAGGGGCAAGGTCGAACGGCACTTATCATTGGCCTTAGTTTACTTTTGTCCGTTTATTTATAGTGTACTTCCGTATCAGTAGCCCAGATAGCTGATGATATTTGTTTTATTTGGATTTTTGGGGGCGGGGTGGAAAGATGTTATCGCGACGTTCCGCTAATAAACACGACGGTTTAAGTACCAATTAATGGAAATTAGTCATGCGGGCGCTGATAAAATCCCAATAAAAGCGCTCGGAAAGACGTCACACTGCGATTGCGATAAGCCCACGATTTCCCTTCGCATTCCTCAAATCAGCCGAATTATTAACGGTTACACCCCTGCATAAACCGTGCCGACAATGCAAAAAAAGCGCAAAACCCGCTGAGGAAGGCATTTCAATAAGGTGTGGGTGTGGCACTCAGTGGCGGAACATGGATCACTTGGGAATTCAAAATTTGCCAGGATCAGAAGCTATTCATATGGAAAAAAATAGGATTCGCCTATGTACAAAGTACTACTGCTTTAACAAATGAATAGACAGGGTGACAATAAATTGAGGCATCAAAACTGCCCCATATTTCAAATGCAGTATAATGGATACACCCAGGCTGATGTGAAGATGTAAAATGAAGCTTTGAGTTTTCACAAGGAGTTTCCATTCACTGAATCAAATTTTCCTGACTTATCTAGTTTTTCCTGACTTTTCACCAAACCTACAGACACCCAACGTTGTACGGATCTAACGCCACATCAGAAAGGGCCAAGTCATTTGCTGAGCCTATTAAGTCCTTGCTGCATTGATGTTCTTTTCAGGATTTTAATACATCAAAAGGAGTACTGCCAACATTAATTTCCAAGTGGTCATAACCACTAGCCCTAGAGACATTATTTAGCAATCCAATTTGTGCCGCAAGAAATTTCCAGACATCATTAGCACTTTCCCTTGCTTTTCCAGGTGATCCAGACGGCCAGACATCTGATCTTAATATGTTCAAACTAACGAATGACCGATTTGGGATTAAATTTACGCTCGGGTGCCCCCAATGCAATTTCCCCTGAAAAAGTTCCAAAATCCCTCATAAATTAAGCTTTCAGACGACCTCAGCTCAGTGGCTCACGAATTATCTACAAGCACCAAAATCGGCTTTCTCAATCGACCAACTTTCCTGCAAGAGCGCTATAAATCAGACAAATTCTTCAGCCAAGGCTCGCCAGCCCTCAGTCAGCTTCCTGTTTTCGGAAAAAGCAATCAGAAAGCGATCAGGTCGTTTCCGAGCACTGTCGATTAATTAGAATTTTAATTTCTGGGTTGGCCGTCGAAAAAATGTGGGAGCTCCCACAAACCACTTTCCAACGTATGGCAAAAACCAGTCGGCCTTAATCAGTGGTCAAATCCTTCCACAGATTATCTGGAGAAGATTCAAGTTCACAGCCTTGGCAGACGAGATTCTAAAGACGTTTGGCTTTGCCGTGACAGAAGCGACACCGTGCCTCGAAAAGTGGAACAAACGTCAATTAATTCCAAACACGTAACAGATTAGTAAAGCAATTCAAAAATGACAAGAACTCGCATCCCGGAATGCGGTGGTGACTGTTGATTTGCTTGGCACCGATCCCCCATGGCCGAAGTGTGTGTCAGCGCCACAAGAGGGCCAAATCTCTGGAACAGCGCCACCTAGCAGAAAATCATGATTGGCATTCAGACTTCGCCATCTAGTGGGAACAAAACAACGTGCGTCTGTATGGGGTACCCCGCGAAGCAGCTTTGTATGAGGCATTTCGTTCGACATGAAAACTAAACATCCTGAGCGCCTTGAGCACGAGCTACGCCACAAGTACCGATTTGTGCTGGTCTGATTGGTTAGTTACCGGTTTCGGAGTTTTGCTCGCATCTCAAATATGGCGCAAAAAGCAGCGGTGGTACAGACATTAGTATTAACGAGCAGACAATTATGCAATGGGTGACTTACATTTGGCTGTATCGTCGGTACTTGAGGATCTGCCGGAAGTTGTCGCGTGACTGCAGTAATCTCAGGATGGTAAGGACCGACGAGTTGAGTATTGACAGTTGAAATGAGATGTTCCCCTCCCACTGACCTAGGGAGTGAAAAAGAATATCAGAAAATGCACGACTTGCCTATGAGTCTCCAAACATACACGAACATACACGGACAGCATTGTGGCGATTTGCCCTGGCATGTTATACTTGATGTATTTCAAGAAATTTACATTAATCTGCATCAACATTCTGCACTTCGCAAGATCATTGCAGTCATACGCATAACTATGGAGGATCTATGTTGGATTCCCCCAGAGGATTGAAGGATTAAATGTGCAAATCAAAGACATCAATTTTAACAAAAATTCAAATTCAAAATCAGATTAAAATGGAAAATATAACAAATAATTGCATCAGTTTCGTTCATCCGAATTCAGATCACCTACCCAGAACAGATTCGTAGTTATGCCATCGGTTGCAGTATCTTCGGAATGTTCTTCATTCACACAAATTGTACACAAAAAGTATGCAGTACATTTTCCTCTCCCGCCCCCTTTGTTAGTTTGAATATTTGAGATAAATTGTTTAAATGTGCATTATTATTAAAAGCTACCTTATTTAGAAAACCGGCCAAAGACATACGCTTAAAACGTAAAAGTAACAAATCAATCCAGCAGCCATCACAGTATGATTATTATAGAAATTTTATCATGAAATGAAAGATATTGATTTTGGTTCATTTCATCCACTTGGTTATGATTTCAAAAACCTTTTACCTGTAATAAGAAGTGAAATAGCAAAAATATTCCAAAATATACCTGATGTTTTGCTGGTTTCCGAGTACCCTCTGGCCAGGATTCCCGGCGCGAGCCGCATCGTGGATGGCGTTAGGCGTGCCATACGCGGAGGCCGCGACTTGACCGCCGTGGTTGTTCACGAGGACCTCTGGAGTCCGATTCACGTTTTGAGGGTGCACCGGTGAGACTTGGGGTAGCGCCGAGATTCCTTTGTGGCCCGGGGTCACCACATGCTTTGGCGTGCTAGTGCTTTGTAGAATGGCGTTAGTCCTGAAAAAACGAAACGGGCTTTATAATTTAATTTTCGCCTGATGAGTCCCAGCATGCTGGATAAGGTCAGTTATTTTAATAACACTTTATTCAAAGTATTGTATTTTAAAAGCCGCCATGGATACGGCAGATAAGAATTGGTCCGTTACTGACCTTGGATTGTTCGCCAGCTCTGGCACGGCCCTGTGCGGGAGCACGTTGTTGTTGCCGTGGCCGGCCGACTCCTTGGCGCTCGAGTCCAGCATGGCCTCCTTGATGCGGTTGTCGGTCACCTGCTTGCCCTTGCCCTGCACTTCGAGCATGTGCTTAATGTACTCCTCGTTCTGCTTCTCCTGGGCATTGACCATCTCCTGCAGCTTGAGCTTCTGCCGCTGGAACTCCTTGTAGAGCTCTGGGGTGGAGGGCACGATGGTCTTGACGGGGCCCAGGTCCTTCTCGGGCTTCTCCTTCTCGGCGTCCTTGACCGGGGTCTTGTCCCGCTCCTCCTTGATCGGGGTCTTGGTTGCGGCCGGCCTCTTCTCGGGCGACTTTGAGCGCGGCCTCCTGGGGGGTGGCATCGGTGGCGGTGAGGTAGGATGGATCTTACTAGTGTTGACTGCGCTGGGGATATCGCCGTTGCTGCTGGTGAACACGTCAGCCTCCTCGAAGAGTCGGTCCACGGAGGTGTTCATGGACTTCTTGCCGGTGAGGTGGAAGCTGGCGTAGGACTTGGACATGGAGGATAGGTCGCCCACGGACAGCGCCATGAGGTGCCGCTGCGAGGCCAAGCCGAAGGGCAGGCCGTCCAGGTGCGGGTTCAGCGAGCGGGACATGATGTCTGCGGCCGAGCGGGGCCGGCTGCAGGGCATGGCCGAGTGGGGGAAGGTCTTGGGCTTGATGGGGGTGACTAGCATGTGCTCAGTCCAGGAGGCCTCCAGGCCGGGCTTCTCCAGGCGCTCGATGTCCACGTTGAGGGTGCGCTGCTCGAAGGGGCAGGCGAAAATGTCGGGCGGGATGCTCTGCAGCCAGGAGGGCAGGCTGAGGTCGGCGTCGGTGAAGCCGGTGCCGTCGAGGATGCCGCCGAACTGGACCTCGGGGGCCTCGGCCGGGCCGCCGGTGGCCTTGTGCTGGCAGAACTCTACGCAGTACTCGTACAGCAGGCCCTTGATGAGCAGCTGCACCAGCCGGTCGTTCTTGGCCGTGGCCTGGTGGCCGCCCTTGGCCGGGGCCCTGGGCAGGTACCTCTCCACCAGGGGGTAGATGGCCCGGAAGCACTGCACGCGGGCGCTGCTGGGGTTCCAGTTCTTGTACTCGCTGTGGTCGGCCAGCCGGGGCAGGGTGAGCAGCAGGCACAGGCCGCTGTACTCCTCCGGGGCCGGTGCGCACTGCTCGATGGCGTTCAGGCACTTGACCACCTCGTCCACGGCCGTGTCGGGGGTGGCCAGCGCGCCCGCCTCCGACTTGATGCACAGCAGCTCGATGTACTTGTGCTTGTGCACCACGTAGCGCAGCTGCCGGGCCTCGAAGCCCTCCAGGCCCTCCAGCGGCTGCACGAACTCCAGCACGTCGTCCCACTGACCGTCCAGGATGAGCTGCCGCAGGAACAGCATGTCGTCTGAGTAGACGCCGTTGATGACGCCCGTCTCCCGCTCCAGCGACAGCTGCGTGATGTTCAGCTCGCGGTTGTGCAGGAACTCCAGCACCAGCTTCACCACCTCGTCCTCCTTGAGATTCAGGTGCGCCGACGGCATGGCGACTCCACTCCCTGCTGAGGTAGAAAGGCAAAAATTAAGTTTGGGACATGACCGTGTCTGGACTTGTTCATGTCTGGACGCTCAAAGTTCCTCGAAACCCAGTTGAGCAGGCCAATAACGATTACATGTACTCAACTGCATTGCAACTGCATCTTCGATTGCTGTTATTGTTTTAAGATTGAACAAAATTCACAACTTGTGTAGATTCATGCAGTCTTACAACATCATTTTCCTCCATCCAACAATTAGACCTTGTCTGCAGGCCCATACTGTATTAGTGCTCCCACTAGAGGTAGGTACAGTGCCTTCACAACAAGGACATACAATGTGTGTCCATATACTGTATACCCTACCCCAAAAATACTTTGCTCCAATGAGAGGTAAGTAGGTAAGTCTTTAAAAAAATTATACACAATATGTGTGCATGAATACTTTGCACCAATCAGTGGTTTTATCATACTGATGTTCGGTCCCAGTTTCAGTGGAGGTCCTAAATTCAATCACAAAGTATCTACAATGTACATGTACATGTATGCCATATGTGAGTCAGAATATACTGTAGGACTAATTGATTTTGCAAAAACAAAACTGAACTTACGATAATGCGCATTGGACCATCGGCATACGAGCCAATGTCGTGAAATTCCTAAAATGCCCACATACCACGAACCACACTCACACTGTCAGCAGAAAAAAAAAATTAGCTTGCAGGCTTTTGGACTTTAGATGAGACACCTGCACATTAGCCTGTCAGAAAGTTTGGCTAGTTTTATTCACTTGCTGGAGGCCACGCAATCCAACTGCAAGCACGGTTGTTGTAAAATGCCGCGGGCCCTCCGAGTGATACTTGTTAATTCGGACAAATTAAGTTATGTCGCAGTCAGTCATGCGTTCCCAAGATTAACAACCTTTCTTGTAATTGCAGGCACAATGGTACGTGAAAATTGTAATAGCTCGCGAAGATTTAGGCTTGACACGCACCGATGCATAATGCATGGATTGGGGATGAACGAGGCCCACGGCAAACGTGAACTCGGAAACACCTATGAATACTTGTAAATACATGCATTTCTTGAACACGTTGTTCCTCGGCTCTTGCATCAGCGGGCTTTTTGACTGACTTTGAGCTGCCACCCAGTGCTCAAATATTGACAGTTTCCTACTGAAATTGTGTACGAGCAGTGATTAAAAGTGTGCTTTCAGCTACCGTGTGGGAAATTCCTAGCATAGTTGATCTGAGGGCCCATTTGCATTTATTGAAGCGAGGATGCTCACATTGTTTCGGACCTCAAATACCTTTTCTCAAGAAAGCGTGAATTTCCTCAAACGATGTTGCATACCGGTGCGCAAATACGGGCTATAGAAAAAAGTTCAACATGTACCAACTACGGTGAATTTGTACCAATCTTTTTTCACATGTACCACTGTTACATGCCACTAAAAATTCCCCCGAGGACACAACATGTGTGGCATCAAAAAAAAATACGAAATTATCCAAACCTGATTGATGCTATGATAAAAACGCTGTAGCACTGTTCTGCTGACAAGACAGTAAAGTCCTGCTGCCACTATTGCATATAATAAATACATGCATGTGCTGTTCTTGCAAAAAATAAAAAATAAAAAATGAAGCACACGCCCCTGTTTGTTATACAAATTGAAAAATACCAATTTAAATAACTTGCAATGCTGATTGACGCTGTAGTATTTTACGTATAATGCTTCGGTTGTAATTTCAGCTGACCCACAAAAATGTCCGCTGATCTGGTCTTCCAAATGTGAAAACAATGCAAATGTCTCCTCTCAAACTCACTGAAGCGAAACTTGATAAACTCAGGAACGTAACATAAAAATGCCCGAGGAGCATCTCTGGCCAGCGACCATCAATACCCTGAGAAGGGGCAAAGCGTTGCCCCACAAATAGATAACTCGGACATCATCAACATTCATCGGCTAAACCTGCTCCACTTCTGTCATCTGTGTTAATGAACCAAATTCTCAATGGTAATCAGCCGTATCTGCATAGGAGTTGCTTAGTGATGCCAGACATCTTCTTGATTGCAGGCCTAGTGCCATTTTCTCGGTAGACGAAGCTACAAGTTACGGAAATAGGTTTGGAAGCTGGTAAAATGCCGACCTCGACCCAGCACATGGGCGAGAACCGAGCCGGCAAGGTCTACCGCAGTGGGTTTAACTTGTCCAGCCTCAAAATCCTTGCGTTATTTTAGCGCAAATTTGGTCACGGGCCAGGTATGCATCACTCAAGAGAATGGCAATAGCAGGTTGTGTCATAACCAGCAGTTGACTTCTTGCATTTCCGGGACAGTTTGGACGACTGTCAAGTTTTCCAGTCATGCCCCCATCGACGGCCATCTATGTTGCATTCTATGTACACTGAAAAATGGGTAGCCGTAGTAATAAGTAAAGTAATTAGTAAAAGAAGGTATCAGCATCATCAGATGTTTTTCGGTGGGTGAGCATGGGCGCCAGTATCCTGTTCTGCACTTCTGCTGTCAGGATAAACTTAGACCATCTGGTAGGGTGGGGCTCGCCTAGGCATATCATATGGGATATTAAATTTCAGAAGCTCGGAATCGCCTAAGTGTGCTTATTGCTGTTTTCGGCTGTGATAGCTACCTACCCAGGCAGCTTTTAATGAAATTACATAATGTATGCATAATTTTTATGCTACAGTTAACAAATCTCGTTCGACACGCACTTCAGGGGAGAGGATGTGACCAGTGCCGATGTTTTACGAAGATAATTATGCCGAGAAGGTATCTTACAGACCTGTCACATTGTGCGGCATGTCTTGTTTTCGGATGAAACGAGAATGGTATGCAGTTTGGATGCGAAGTTGCGAAAGACAGTTATGCTAATCGCCTTCGTGCAAATTATGCAAGAAATTTCCCAAAATCGCGAACTTGCTTTACCAGTACTTTTAAAAACAGTTGTATGGTACTTTTATCAACAGCCTCAGCACAAACGTCTTAGGAGTTTTAAACACAAGACCGTGTCTCATGCAGGCCTTATAATGTTCAAAGGCACTCTGATTGCAGAACTTTGCCTGCCTAATGTTCAAGCGTTCAAACACAGTATCGATCATCAAACGAGAAGTTTACACAAGTGTTCTAAATTGTCCAGTTGGTAATGTCTGCATACTACATGTTTTACATCTTGAAATAGCCAGCTATTGATGGTATACAGCAGAGCAGTATCCTCAAAAGGGTTACATGATTTTAACAATTGCAAGTGTAGCTACATCGGCTCAGTTTTGCTTACATGGCCTGTACTCGAGACAGCACCCTAACAGTGTCCACTGTCTTCTGAACTGTTGCAACGCCCTCCCTGCATCATGGATCTTGTTTTATGACCATGCAGCTATGATGGACACATCAGAAGCCTTGCAATCATCAATGTATAGAGTTACACCGGCGCTATACCATGATTTTAACGCAATATTATTTGAAAATATAACATCGAAATAATAAATAAAAGTGAGCGATATTCAGAGGAATGAAACGAAGTCCTCATTTGACACGAAGATGACATGCAGCTGTGTCGGCAAGGCAGAGAAAACTGCAGGGCTCAACAGGGTGAAACATAGGCCAAATGCAAAGACTTTGAATCCTGTTCGGGCTGATCAGGGGAATAAAAGCTCCATCTCGATTCAATGAATGCATGTTTGACTTACCACAATGTAGGAATGAAGCCAACGGGTTATCCAAAGGAAAACATTCTCAACGAAAATACCAGCAGTGAATCACCACGGGCATTCTGCATGCAGACTACCCCGATGCACCATGGGAGGAATGCACCAATGCAACGTTTGGAATGTGACAAATAGAACACGTGGCGCCATCTATCGACGGTTTGTTTAAATCTCCTGCAATGGCGGTAAATTTAAACACGCCAAAGGCTCCAAAACAAACCAAATCAGTGGGACACGTGGTGCCACACCGCGTCTAATTTCGGAATCTTTCGAATTAGCGGTAAACTTGAATGTCGGAACAAATGATCTGAAAGGAAAAAATGGCGCTGTATGTCGATAAATTTTTGAATCGAATGTACAGGGTGACATGAAAATATGAAGGTAAAACTGCCTGATCAAACATGTGGCGCCGTCTTATGACGAGTTTGTGAATTTGTTTTAACGCTGTGAAAATTTGAATAAATTACAAACCTGCTTTACAATGAGAAGCTTTTTCCAGTTATAAATCAGTCTACTTTATCCTCCTGAAAGTATAAATCCAAAGGAACAGTCTCAGTTATGCTTCATTCACACATGCAATTTTTGCGCACGTACGGAGGAATTTTTTTTTTCATTTTCTGTACATGTAGGTGAACCTTGGGCAAAGTTGGACAAAAACCTCCATAAGAATAAAAAATTAACTCCGTACGTGGACAATAATTGCATGTGTGAATGATGCATTACTGCACTTGCATGTATCATTTATAGTAAAAGAATCAACAAAACTGTGCATACATTTGCCATAAATAGATTTCTACTTTATTTTCAAGACTTGCATTTTCGACATACACAGACGGGAATCAAATATTAAAATAATTTATAGCATGGGATTCATTCCCACAAGGAGCTTCCAATAAAACAGCGCATCTCCATGAATGAACAAGCCTGTGATTCATGATGATTTTCAGATTGCAACTAGAGTCGACTTTCTCCATATCTTTCTTGTTGGAAAAATGAATTGCCAGTTGGGTGAAATGTGAGTGGACGTCGCTGTTATTTTGTCTGTCGTCTTCCACTTCAGATACAACGAAAACTTTGTTCGATGTTATCCAAAAAAGATTACTCGATGTTATCCATAAGGGTGTGGGCCCATTGGAGCGGGGTAGTAGCCCTCTGGAGGCGGATATTCCTTGTGTTTTTTGGCAAACCATTTGGCTGGCAAGTTTAGGGCAAAGTGGAAATAGGGCAGCCCGGGTTTCTTGCGTCTGGGTTTTTTGGAGGTGGTCGTCCGTGGTTTGATGGTGGGTGGGAGCCTGCAGGCGCACCGGCCATATTTGCAAGCGCCCCCTACTATCCCACCCAAGTACAGGCAGTTTTTCTCACAGACGAAATCGCAAATGTCCCAAATCGTGAAGAACTTGGTGGCTAAAAACGGTTAAGACTTAGCAATACTCATGGATAAGATCATTAAACTACGAACTTTCAAAAAATACAAGAATTTCTGTTTTTGCATGCGACGCCATGTTGACTTTTTAAATTTCGCGCCATCATGAAATTTCAAACTGGGAAAGATTGATTTTTGCCGTGTCCATGACAGATTTTCAAATTCAATAATTTCTAATAAAAACGTAATAAAAAAGAAACGGTACTTGTCCATTAAGGGAACTACATATTATGTTAGGGTAGGTTAGGTTAGGTTAGGTAAGGTTAGGGTAACCTAACCTAACCTAACCTAACCTAACCTAACCTAACCTACCCTAACATAACAGGTAGTTCCCTTAATGGACAAGTACCAAAGAAACAAGTACATGTATTTCAGACAAAATTATGGTGAAATTAGTTTGACTGCAATTACAAAATTATGCATGGTACAAATTACAATTATAAAAACAATTATTTGACTTTTTAGCTGACAGGCAAATTGAGCAAATAAACTTTTAAGCTACCTTATGTATGCTATTTTTAATAACTAATGCTTCCACTCTACCGTTAGCTGCTCGATTTAATTGATATAAAATTTAGTAATAAATCCCTAATTAGCGGAATTTATATTTAATTGCATTTTAATGAAAATTTTCATTATTAAATTTAAACAAATTAACATAAGAAATTCTGCTTAAGGAATAACAAAATTATAAAAATGCTCACCGTGGGCGCTGCTGGCTAACCACATCAATCCAATAAGAACAAAGATTAGGGATAATGTTTTGGTCATTTTGCACTATTTGTTACGATGGACACGATATGTTGTTACCACTTTGGAAAATCTGTAGAAAATGCACAGCTCATGCTACTATTTGGGCCATATATTGCGGTGTATTTATCGCGAAATTTCACACTAACCCGTAATGCTCGGATGTGGCTTGCCCCCTAAACTATTTCATGGGTATCAAAGAGGTCAATGGCACAAACACTACAAGGTGACACATTGAAGGGATACGGAGTGGCAGGTTTCAATGCACTGAATAATTAACACCTTGAAATTAATTTTTGATAATCATTTAAAACGCAATATAAGCTTAATGTATAAGAAGAACAATCCAAGTATTGAAGTTTACTTCATTTAACAAGGGTGGTTGGAAGTGACATCTTGAAAACTAAAATTTTACCGATAAGATATTATTGAACTTGAATGTCCTACATGTACCCTTTGCAAACAGGAAAGTCAAATTATGGGATACACGTATTTCAACGGTTTACATGTACAGTGTAACTGTTCAACGATTTTCGGTTTTGCATAGGCCCGACAGAATTTAATGTCCTCTGCTGTAATGGGCCAAATCCCACATGATTTCATCAACAATTTTGGTTTTTATTTGCGGTTTTCCCTATAAAATCTTTTCTCTATAAAGACCAAAATTTGAGAAAAGATTTTATTGGGAAATCTAAGCCTAACCGCTAACAAAAACCAAAATTGTTGATAAAATCATGTGGTTCTTGGCCCATTCATTACATGCGTATCTTTGTGTACTTCCATATTCAGTCATAAGGTGCATTTTTTACTTCTTTTTTTTTTTGACAAAATGTAAATTGGATTTTTTTTTAAATGTACCATTGATTTCCTACAGTATATTTTTATGACTGAATATGGAAGTGTACAAAGATAGAATGTAATGGACCACAAACCACATTCTTTTCTATACATGTTTCCAAAAATTTAAAGTATTGCAAGTTTGCCCTGAATTCAAACCAATATTTTGCGCATTGCATATTTTCTACTAAATACCCTTTGTATACAGTACATGTACAGTGTACCTTCAGGCAGAACATTTGCGAATATTTATGGAATTCCGTTATTTAATTATGAAATTCCCAAAACTGCTCGCCGGCAATATGAAGATGGTCACATGAAATTGAAAGCTGTACATCAAAAAGGGAATAATTTCGGCACCAATTTTTTAAAATGTTTCAGAATGTTTTCGGAAATCTACATCATTAAGACTGTAATAAACGGTACACTAAAAACGTAATAATTTCGGCACCAATTTTTTAAAATGCTTCAGAATGTCTTCGGAAATCTGCATCATTAGGACTGTTGGAATATTTCCCATTCCTGACTTTTTGTCGAAACTGCATTTCGTCAGCTTCCATGGACAGATAACTGTTATACACGTATATGTAAACAATCTCAAAAGACCATGATCGATTTAGGCAAAATTTTTAATTATTTTTAGTATTTTACTTTGATGCACGCAAGTGTAAAAAGTTCAGTATTTAAAAATTAGGAATTTCATTAAAACTGTCTCCAAACTAAGATACTGTACGAGCGTATTTCAATTTACTTTATATTGATTATGCAGGTACTGTGTACACTGTACATTGATACAGTACATGTACAGCATACTGTACATAGGAAACGCGACAATATCGATTGGGATAATAAGGGATACTAAAGTAGAAGCCTGTAATTCAAATTTATGAACCTGAATCTTTGATAGATTTGCTTTGATAAATGTAAATAAATCTACATGTATTCCAGATAATATTTTGCGATTTCGTAACCTTCGTTGTGGTTTCTACTAGTACATGTAATTCTTTCCAGAAATGCAATATTGCAACAATGAGCATTTTGATTTCACGTTCATGCACTGCATACTGTAAACTTAGATTGACTTGTTTGATTCTAATAACATTAATAATTAATACCGTTTCAAAGTATAAAAAACCTACCTACATGTACATGTACATCAAATGAAAGAAATGCAGAGTTTTAAAATCCAGGGATTCATCAAATAAATTTTATCGTGATAAAATTCTCAAACGGAGATCAAAATGAAATGCTTTTAGAAAAAGTTATAAGTGCAATTAAACCAGACAAATTTTTCTTAATAATACTTTCTCCCGGAGAATGAAATATAAGCACGTCAACCAGGAACAAAGAGATTAAACGCAATAGCTATGGCTAATCGTTGCAATTAGAATCGATACACAGTATTGCTTTTAAGCCATCGTAATATATTTTATCAGCCTCATGATATAATTAAACATGAAGAGAAAAGTAAGAGCGAGTAATTAGGCTGTGGCTTTCTTTGAAACACCAATAAAGTGAGCTTTGTACCTGGATTTAAGCCTGACAATTCAAGAGTAAAACTAACCTACTGTATGCCTGGCGACTTTTCAGGACTAAACATGGAATTATTAATTAATGTATTCAGATTTCAAACTCAAAACTAAACCTAACTTCCAAGCTAATTGGAGCATCAGGTATAACATCTTTATGCTTTTGGGGCATCAACATTAAATACATGTGATCCTTGGTGTTTAAAATCTTGCTAACCACCTAGAAACACCAATAATCCCAAACATGGTAGGCAGGAAGTCTCGTATTAATCCTAAGTTGAAAACTGTTTCCAAGCTATTTGCAGCGACTTTTACTAGCTTGGTTTAAGGTGCCTTGAACAAAGCAACCCCATGCAGATTCACCAACTAAATATTCTCAACTCAAGTAGGCAAATCGGATCGACTTGCACGACAGAGAATAAGGCATTTTAAAGTCTGCATGAAAACAGTGAATGTAAGCATGAATAACATTTTCATGTGTCCTTGAAATACATCACTGTTCCAGTGACCCAACTACGCATTTACAATGAACTTCCAAGTGTAAATGCGTTGTTGTTCCGTTTGAATAACAAAATCTTAGAAGTCCATTAAATGACATTGACTCAATGACAATGAAAAACGGATTAAGTTGGTTTACAAAAGCAAGCTCATGAGTGGACCTGTCCCTTTCCATCTAAAATAGTTTATCCTCAGCAAGAAACGAATGATCAAGGCTAAATTATGGAGTAAACACGACCATGATGCTCTAGGATGACAGAACTAGAGTTATACAGATGCATGATATTGCACGATTCCGGGGAAACGTTCTCAAATGCAAACAACCAAAACCACTAGCACGCCATCTATGTATACATGTTTAGATGCATTTTCAAAACACATCATGCGATGGACTTGCATGTCATTATGCTCCATGGCGACATAGCTCAGGCGCCTTTTCTTGTGCACACAAATTCTATTGAAAATGTATCATTAAATACGATTTGCAAACATATGTTGGTACGGTTTGCATGCGGGTGTCCATGTAAACATGTAAATAATGCAAATCATTTCTGTTGAAAGAGATTTTCGAATCAATGCCATCGAACATGCACATGCAACATGGTCATAGTATGGATATACAGTGGTGGACAAAACATATGCAACTGGTTGATAAACGTTTTCAAGTTGCAAAAAAAAATATATTTATGGCGTAAACCCAAGAAAAAACCACATGGATAGCTGCATGTACATTCCATATATTTAATAATCAAGAGAAATGTACAGAATTCATTTGAATTTCAGAAAAAAAATGAAAATTAACGAAAGTATACATTTTTTGCCTGGACAAAACAAATGCAACTTCGCACTAATCTTCAGATTACTTAGGATAATTAGATGTTTTTGTAATAAATGATACTTACAATATAAAGTCCTTTATTAGTAATCATGTTTACAGAAAATCAAGGTCATTTATTGCAAATTTTTTACAAATAAAAGGGACCTTTTAGTGACAATAAGTTGTCAATGCAATATGGCTCGTGATAGTCTAGGACATGGTTTTAGAGGTAAAATAATTGATGATTATCATGCGGGGATGTCTCAAAAAGATATTTGTGTTAAATATGCTGTTCACAGATC
>JAQFYZ010002201.1:0-18240 GCA_034695085.1 Cylindroiulus punctatus
AAATATATTTCCACAATATATTTCAAAATACATTTCCCATAATATATTTCAAAATACATTTCTTTTCCATATGGGACATCTAACAAATACAGAATTGAATCATTTCAAAGTTTTAGTCTGGCAAGTTGGTATAATATTAATTTAATGAGAATGCTTAGATTTTTCATGTTTTCATATGCTTATCATAAATAAGATGTTCTAAATTCTCGAAATGATTCATGCACTATTTATCTTTCATTTACCTTCAAATAATTTATTTATATGTATATATGCATTACACGTATGTTAGGGCAATGCACATTAACGAACTGTTGTTAAACTAGATCACATCTTGAAAGTACATTCACCATCTAAGGGTATTCTTAGTTTTCGAGCTGGAGGCTGGTAAAGAAATTTTGAAAACTATTAGCAGATTTTGGCTTTATTAATGGTTAGCATATATACATGTTCAACAGTTCTTTTATGACTCGATTTTCTACTAAAATGCAAAATGTTTGTTGGGAACTAGAGCACCATTGGACTCGTTTTTTTTCGACCGGTTTTGCCTTCGCAAATTTAATATTTATCGTTTTCTTTATGCCGTGACTAACCACGTGAACTATCTACGTCTTCACTGAACGATGTCAGCCAGTAATATTTGATAGGAAATCCGTGAAAGGAAAGCAAGAAGTGCATTGACACTATCGATATCAAGCTGAAAATAGTTTATTAAATAATAGCGTTTTAAGTTATCGAGAATCGTTACTTTCGCACTTATTGTACATGTATAGATTAACAGTATGATGCAGTTCACCCTTTTCAAATCCAGCCTCTCCCACGACGATCAGTTTAATTTAATTTTAATTCACTGATTAAATTTCACGGAGTTTGTATTGAGAGCGGGGTTCCTTCTGCTGATAAAACTCTAGGCAAAGTATCAACGAGTTTAATCTAAATTGATTTTTTTTACTTCAGACGAAATTAAAAACTTCCTGTGTTGTGACCGACTTTCTCAAGATTAGGATCATTCCTATCATCCTTTATTATTTTTATTCTAATTGAGCTTTAAGTGGGGCATTTCATCCTCATTATTATTTACCAACAAAAATCTTCGACTGACTGTATGTGCACAGGCGAGAGTCAAAGCTTCACAGTTTCTACAAATTGTTTTGGCGAACGGACATAATGCTTTGAAAGCTTTTTCAGTCTTACAAACGATTTCGTCTATGATGGAATAATAAGGGTGATGGAACAGTAATTTTTGAATTTCCCTTTTATTCCCTCAAAATTTCGCAGATTTAAGTCCAATTTTCCGATTATTTGTACGTGAAATGGGTCAGTGTTTATTTAGCGCGTTTACACCTGTCTATCGTCCAATGTTCATGACTTTGGAATTTTACACCAAAAAACAATGAATCTTAGCATTTTATTACCTGGTAAACTCGCTCATCAGTGAAGCAGTTTTTAACTTGAGAGGACAACACTGCTTTTGGGGATAGTTTAAGCACTTCCAGGCATCCCTTCGAATTGAGTATTCCAATCACATTTGGTCACTACTATCCAAAATGAACATCGAGGACTTAATCACAAAATCCGTCACCAAATCCCTCGCAGTTAATTTCACAAACTATCGTTCTGAATGACATAATGCCAATGTGGCGACAGTGGCGCACATTGCTGTCACACCAGGCGTCGACTGTCACGCCGGCAGAGCGAGCGGCTCTCCGCTACGAGACATGCTTTCTACGTCCATAATCCAGGTGGAAGATATCGTACTGTAATCCCAACCAGCTTTTGGCAGGACTTGCACGCACACTGAAGTGTGCTAGCCGAACGTATGGCAACTCTTGCGTGCAGCCTACCAAAATTGGGTTACTAAGAGGTCGGCGCATGCGCACTGGCTGCCAGTCTCAACAGGCGCTCCAACGCACACCTGAAGTTCTGAAAGCCACTCTCAAGGTGCACTGCACTTAACGAACACTAAAACTTCTTTCCTGCCCGGTTCCGCCAAAGGGGGTCATCGGGAATTTCGGTTAGTTTTGGAATAACGGATGGTTGTTTGTCTGGCCGATGTCATCGAACTGAAGTCTGAAACGCGTTTTGAGCTGTGTACCAACTGTTCGTTATGCTGTTTTTTTGCAAAAACAAACTTTTTAAGACATTGATGTTTGCCATGTCAAACACAGACATCATTACCCAGACGCACATGTATCACAAAATCCAATCCTCAAGTAGCTGTTGTGCATAAACGACGTCCATCAACCAGTCGTGACTTTAGAGTATATTATCAGTTGAGATAGCAGATGCATCGATATGCCTGTCGTTACATCTATCCTGCAACTGTGGAATTGCAAATTCCTGTAATTGAACAGTGTGAATTTTCACCCGAAGCATTGTAGCATTTTTAAATCTTGACTATAGACTATTTGGTTAGTTTGTTAAACAGTGCGGATCTCCTATTAATGTAGCAAGAGACGTGCATCCATCAGTTGTGCTTGATAAGGTGCATCTGAGCCACTTGAGGTTAATTGAAATTTAATGGCCTGTTACGACGCTGCTAAAGCATGCGGATCACATGCAATGGATAGTCTAGTTTGTTAAAATATACATGTAAAAAATCATTCCGTTTTTAACATTGCAGGCGGGCATGTGCTTAATACGAACTGACCATTAAGTGACAGTGGAGACGTGCCATACAGTGTAGTTAATTCAAATAAAATAATCCCCATGCTCACGTGCATGTAAACCTGTTTTACATACCTTTACTCGAAGCAATTTTAAAATCTATCATCACCAGGTGACTCGCATTTAGGCAAGTCCATGTGACATGCAAGTATCTTCTGACTTCGGTGTAAGGGAAGTTTATTTCATGTGAGTTAAAGCTTGAATGTAAAGATGGTGAACGTTTGTTGCAACACACCGTCTCATTAGTAAATTCGAGTGTCATCATCTTATCAGATTTTATCAACACTTTCATTTATGATAACTTTGCTTGTTATAAGTGAGGCTACTCTCTACGTTTACTACTTTTACACGACGAAATACTTTCATTACTTTGTTTGCTTCATTTGGAGATGCCGTGCAAGAATACCATTTGAATGCTTTTGGGTTAAATTCATTTGCAGGTGTACGAGGCTCGTATCTTAATATCAGTATTTGAATAAAACAAGCTCGTTTTCGCCGCCTTTTAGCGACTTTTAATACCGTTTATGCAGTTCTTTGTTATCGAGTAGCATGCAGTGAGTACTATTTCGTTTTAAAGTCGTTTTGCGAATCTAGCTCAGCTAATCCATATTAGTATTGATCTAGATCGGTTCTCTCAGCGAGCTCTGTCCATTATTTGATAACCCGTCAACCTGCTGTGTGTCCTCGCCAATTTCTGTAGCTAGTCATGGAGAAGTTACCCCCTTATGATGTCGTTTGAGACGATTGGGGCAGTGCAAATGCAATGGCAACACGCTAAGCGATTGTTACGTTGTTGTTTTGTCAGCCAACCATGGAATTCCGATACCTAAATTGGCCATTCTCCAAAAAGCCGTCCATCTATTTTCATGGTTGATTCATCGATCTGCAACCTGTGGAGTAACCGTGAAAGTTTCGATAGCAACCTGGCCTTCTCCCAAATGTCATTTAATGTATTTGACGCTGCGTCTTATGTCATTAGCTCACCACACATTTTGCAACGACTTTGGCTTTGAGTCTGTCCTGAAGGTGACTCCAGGTGCATTTTTTATCATCCGTCCGGTGCGTGTTGTTGTTGTTGCTGCTAGGTGGTACGCAATAAAACAGGTCCTCTTATATGACTTAATGATCAAAATGGCGTGTAAAACCCACTCTTGTTTGTTTCATTTCCTGCTAGGAAGATGTTAAGGTTTGCTGAGGGAGTATGCCTTGGTCACGTGTCTTTCTCGATGAAATCATTATGGAAATGTGTTGGCCATTATTTGGTTTATGGAGGTGCATGGTTGCAACACCATTGGAGTTTTTTCTATGTTTTTGCTTGGTTTCTGAAAGCAACGCACTGAAATCCATACATTGAACAACAACATCTACAGTGTACTTGTTTAATAAATACAGCCTTTCTCATTATATAGAACAATGCTTGTCAATATGTCTGAAATCACATGAGCAATGGCAGCTTCGAAGGACACATGAAACTTGCATTATACGAGCACTTTGTGAAATTTATCACCATTACAAAAACGTTACGTAACCATGCAGAATTCCTTGCTTTTATGGATTTAATAAAAGAGGTGCTCGATGCTTTATTTCTCTGGAAGCTTGCATGTTGTGTGTTGGCACAATAATAGCTAGTGTGCGGTTGCAGGTATTTGGCACTTCCATAACTCACATAGATCATTCATAATTTTGTCCAATTAATTTAATAACGTAGTTTTTGTCCCTAAAGCATAATTGGCAAGTTAACCTACTTCCTTCTTAGCTGCACAATGTTTTATGCTCAACAAGTTTTGGCAATTGTTTTGCCATTTAATTTTCAGCATTTTTTCCGACACAAAAAGATTTGAAATCGTTGAACTTGCGTTGTAAGTGACACGTTCCACGTGAGCTATTCTGGTAAATATTTTGGACGTGGTGTTTAAAAATGTTTTAATATAGTGATGCTTTAAAGTTGTTTCAGAAACGTTTAGTCGAAATGTTTCAACTAGCAGCCATGAGTGTGAACACGTATTTGTCCCTTTCCTCCTTGCTCTACTTCAGATTGAGATCGTTCAGTTCCTTCTACACAGTATACATGTACATGTACAGTATGATGTGTCACAACAGTTTTGCGCTGTAATAGCATTTTTGTAGTCTATAATTTCGAGTTCCCTCGTAGAATTTATGATGACTTTAATGCCAGGAATAAACACACCGGAGCTTAATTATCTCATGATTCCTTCCATATTAACGCTTGATGTGCAACCTGTACACTGTCACCAAATATATTTTAAAAATGTAAATGCATTGTAAGTGCATTTCACAAAGAAGAAAACCAGTTTTTCAAGTCGCATTATACCGGGGGGAAATACACTAAAAATCTCTGCAGCATCACAGCACCTGTGAAAATATTCATGAGAACAAGATGCTCTGGCCTATACAGTTTCAATAGTCGACACATTTTAACACTGTTTAAGAAAGTTAAAAAATGATAAATCTTTTGAAATCGCGAGCACTTGCCAGGTGGCGACAAATCTGGCAACACGTTAATTGAAGCTCGAAGGAATTTGTATAAATTGAAAAAAATCAATATATAGGATCAGTAATAAGTAAAGTACTATTTCTGAACCGTGTATGAAAATATTTGGAATTTGGCTTTAATTTCATTTGAAATTCGTTGCTGGTACTCCCTGTGAACCGAATACAGTGCATAAAATAACAAACTCAATGTTTGTTTCTACCTGTTTTTTTAATGAGGTCCTTATAAATAAGTTTTTTAATTAATTTTTGTAATTGGGGTTTGGCTTTACGATCACCCTCTATATACGTCCATGTAAATTGGTCTTATTCTTAAAATGGAGTTTCTGTGCTGGTGCTGTCGATTGATGGGACTCTTGTTTACTTCGTGACACAATTAAGTTACAAAGATTTAGTGAAGAGACTGTAGTTTCTCTAAACTTTATCACTCTATTGTCTAGACCCAAATAATCTCCATTCTATTCCTCGATGTACTGCCTGCAGATAGTCCGGCCTTTTTTACACTCTCACCAAAGTGTGTCAAAAGTGTGGCCTCATATTCAACACAGTTTAGCAGCCGCAATTGATTGCTTTTACCAATAATGCAATTAGTAAGGCCAAGTTTACTTAGTGGCCATCTCGGTTCGCCCGTCTGGAATACCAAATTGGCAGAAAAGTAGGTCTAGCCGTTCAGCTGTTACGAAATCGATTTATAGATCGGTTTTTCACATGTGCTCTAGTCTACAGACACCAATGGAATTACTGCAATTAAGTGGCAGTGATAAATGACCATCGAGAAATTGCGCCTTAGGTGATCGTGTAATTAAGCAGTATGGAAAAGATTGTAGCAGTATCGAAAAAACCATCCAGACTTATCGTTATGGCCATAACTATACCATGTTATGAGATACAATATCGAGCAAACGTTTGTTTGAGAGCGGGCTCTCTCAGGTGTATCACTAAACCAATTGTTCATCATTGGATTGTGTTTTAATAGCAAAACTTATAAATAATACGTATATTTAACGATCGTAATAATTCCAATTTTATGAACTTTTTGAAGTTTCTATAGAAATAGCATTGACTGGAATTCTCACAGTAACTTTCATATGTTAAATTATGTAATCACAGCTTCATGATCACCTTTTCTAATTGCAAATACCGGTAGCCATTCATGGGTTTTACTTTCGACTAAAATCGTAACCAGTAACGTGATGCCTAGCTTTAACAGCTTTCAGATGACGTCATTGCGAGCATTATTCTATTAACGACTCATCACTAACGTTGTTATATCTGAAAACTGGCATAGGCAAATAGCTTAACTCATTTGAATCAACGGTCAAGTATCGTCAATATAATTATTGCATACTCAGTTAAGAATAACTGAACAAATAATCGGAGATATTTGCAGCTGCTTGGTTCTGTAAGTTTGCTCATACTTCAGATGTAATAGGTTCACTTGAAGATTTTAGGACGAGTCCTCAGTTTTGTAGTATGTTGAACGCTGACACCATTCGTCGCATGCATCTACGTACTTGTACTTATTACACTGTCTGTACAGTGTGTATAGTACCGGTATATTGCGAAAACTATATTTCGCAAAACACAATACACATTTCCTTATCCAAACTCAAAATCTTGTCGTTGCCTATCACAATGTTCTGTTAAATACTCTATACTGTGCATGAGATGCAATAAAATAATGATAAAATATCATAATGTTACATTTCAGTCTCGTATCCAAGCCCCGCTCTAAAGGAATTGGAACATGTAAAACGTTTTTTGATTTGAGTACCATTGCTGTAACAATTTCGTTGTTTCTTAATGCTACAATATAGCTACTGCAATATTAAGCTAGAACATGCTCATGAAATTATTTTGGAATGGATAGTTAAGCTTAATTAATACAGACTCAATATTTTCTGTATATACTGCTTCAAACTGATTTCTTGATTATCTATAGATGCATTATACTTTATATTGCGTGATTTATGAGCACGTTGGTTATTGTTTTTAACTATAAAGTGAATTATGTATTTGATTCTCAGAGCCTCTCATTTCTTTATGGGAAAAGCTCATCATTATCTTCTCGCTCGCTAAATTGCGTTCCCGCAATGATTTCGTTTGTATGCAAAATGTTTCCATCTGCAAATGTGAGAAATTTCATTTTTCTCCCATTGACCTCCCGTTTGGCTAATCATGGGGTAGACGCACTTTTCATTGACACTTCTGATGGCCAGTGCATTGTAGTGCTGGTTATGAGCAGAAATTGTTAGTCTTGAGTAGCATAGAGAATAATTCTTGATTAATTTTTAATGGGTTGTTATATTGTTCTCGATTTTGGTGCTTGCGACCTATCATTACATATAGGTGAAACAAGGTCTGCGCTATTGTAGCCTGGTTTCGCTGAAATTAGAGGTGTTAAACGAGTGCGAAGCGAAATTATTACCATCCCCTTTGGGTTAAATGACACGGAATTTGAAAATGACTGGCGTAAAGTATGTTAGCGACTCAACTTTTTCTCGAGCAAAATTGATGTTTTTTCTATACGGAAACTTTGTTTTAGACTAATTAGCATATTACACCTGCTAGAATAGACGAGGGCTACATTTCCAAGCACCTGTGTTCATAAACAATTACATGAAATTCAAGCGTGAAAATCGTGGAAGCCATTCTAAACAGCTCTAAAACAAGAATTTACATTGCGTTGACTTTAAAGCACATTTATACACTCATAATGATAAAATTGTTAGTTTTGTTTGTATATATTTCATGAAGAGTAGCGGGATTCTATGAAAGTTTGAACAATTTAAGCAATAAAAATACTTCTTTAGTATGTAATTGAATAACGAGCGAATCACAAAGAATACCTTTAAGGAAAGTATTAATTTGCATCATCATTTCACCACTAACCATTTTTGAATTAAGCTGATGTTCAAGCATTGTCGTCATCTTAGAAGGGGCGTTAGCCAAACGATGACACAATTAGGATGAAGGGGTGATTAGCCAAATGATGGGATGTATGCATTGCTATTTTATGAAACATTGGGCTAAAATGTATAATTTGCCATCTCGTTTTGTTGATGACATATTATTTGATCGTACCATAACCATAAGTGGGAGAATTCCACAGACTTCTGCAGTACATAAATTAATAATAAAGCATGGCTTGCATCGAATAAGTCGATAAAACTGCAGCGATCTAAGTTAAGATCACTACAACTGGAATTGCCTTGTTCGTACAGTTTTGTATCAAAGGATTTAAAAAGATAGTCTCAATCTTGCAGAAGTTATTTTCACCATGCATCCAGCAGAGAGTAGCAAAGTTTCCAAAAATAAAAAAAACTACTGTATGCTGCGTTTTCATAAGTCACCGGGGTCATCAAACGGTCAAGTAGCTAGCAAAATGTTTCCCAAGTTGTTACTGCAGGGAACGTCTTTATGAGCGCCAAAAATTACTAGAAGTCGTAGCGTGAAAAGTTCTGGTATTCGCATATGGGAACATGAACTTTGACGTCATGATAAGGAACCGCTACCGTTGGCTTCCGTTGTGCCGCAAGAAGGTCTGCATTGAATCCATGCTGAGATTTTGCAAGCGGATGTACGTGCATCTAATAACTCTATCTGCCATTATGCTAATTCTGCAGGGCGCGATAATGTCATTAATGGCCGGCAGGGTTCCCATGCAGCCTAATCGCATTTCTGAGATACCCCACTGGGCCTCCGTCCAACGCTTTTGTGAGCTATGTATACAAAGTAGAAACATCTTCCTTAATTAAAATAGTTGGTTCATACTGATGTTTTATTTCGGTGCGTTTTCACAATCTCTTCCTGATTAAAAAAAGGTTCGTGGGTGGATATGTGGAGCGAACGCCGTTATGCGGCCATTTATGCCCCCAGAGCTTCCTCATTGTTGGACATAAATACCCGAATTTGGACTAGCCCTTGACCCGTAGCAGGCGACCATGCAGAATTTGATAAACATCTTGTCAATCCAGCGTAGCCTGGAATCACAAAGTGAACACCATTGTGATTCCTCAAGGTTCTTTCGTAAGATGAAATTGGAAAGATTTTTGCATGGCTATACTAAATTTATTTAGATACTGCTCCGCCATAAACACTATGAGAAAGTGGGCTTCTCCCAACGGCTCGTAAGCTGGCAGTGATTGCCTGACCAATGGATAGGTTTGTTTAGGTTACGGGCGATAGGCAGGTAGTGATTACCTAATAAATGGACAGTTAGATAATGAAACTTACCTTATGATTTAGTTTAGGTTTGGACACAGAAAACACAAATTGAAAATGAAACACAACTAAATATAAGAAGGCTGAATTGCCCAGCTGCGGTATAGAACAGTGTCAATCTTCCAAATCTTCGACAAATATATTTTTGAATATTTGAGAAATCCTTCCAACTTTAATAAGTCGGGAACAGTAAAGTGGCATGTATTAAATTGCACTTCTGTGCTCAAGAATAGCAACCCCGTATAATGTTATTCCTGAAATTTTGAAAGCCAATCATCACAGATGAAGACTGAGAGACGTATTCGAGGTCTGTAGCTTGTGAAATATTTTTTCTTATGATTGTTATGACATTTTTCGCAGCAATCGAACATTTTTGCGCCGTTTATCATTGAAAACTTAAATATTAAACCGGAGCTTATTTCCCCAAAACGTTGGCCTCCAGGATGTTTGTTTCCTTAAGCACTTTCCTCAATGCATTTATTCTCGCTGGTTATTTGCACACAATAGAAACTTGCACGTAACCTCGCTTTTGATGCAAATCAAAATTTACTTAGGCTCATCTACTGTTAAAAATTCATGTTTTCCTTTTTGCACAGCAGCCGCATACAGACTAAGAGACGATAGGTGCATGTTGTCAGTTATTCAACCACCTTAGATGGTCGTCGAGATATCCTGTCACTTAATATACAACACTATGCTAGGCCAAGGCAGTCCTGTTCTCAAAACTTGGCACACTGATGCTAATAATATTCAAAGATTCGGCTGAACCTTTCTTGACCTGTCACATTTTTGCCAAAATAAACTAAGAGCGGCTAACAACCGTGAAAATCTCAACAAAATAGCATTCCTTCGATGCATGCTGAAAATTTTAATCTGTCTAGGGTCCTCGGGTGATAGACGTTATGTCCAGTTCATGTAGCTAGTAAATAAACCAAGTCAAACTACATTTTGACGACCTCTCATATTAACCCTAATTTAATAAACGACTACTATAATAAATACATGTACTCTCGTACAACATCCACGCTGCAAATTCTAGAAAAATTGTAATTCAAAGGGGATCTTTGCGTTTTATAGCAATAAGTCATCAAGTATTTTGTTTTCAAAAATGTGTGCATTGCTATAAACTTATTTATTGCTAAGCAATGAATGCAGGCATGCAAGGAAACTGCAACACACTCAGAAAAGTCACTTAAGTCATATTTAGTGCATGAGTTTGAGGGTGTGTCAGTTGGAAACGACTCCTGTTTTCACACAAGGGCCTCTTTGTTTGCCTTTATTATTTGCCTCTTCAGCTATATACAATTTAGTATGACATCATATCTCACTGCAGAACAAATGTACATGTAATGGCTATTTATGGTCTATAACCATACCTGTACACATCCGGGCACACCTTTGGCTTTTTGTCGCTACAGTAAACATGTGATCTTGCTTTGATCATCCTAGATTTACTTCAGAAAACTGAATTAGCACTACCATGGCACCTTAAAATCCTCCTTAATCCTTTGAACAACTAGGCCAATGCTGTTGCAATAGGAAGTGTAAACACACCTGCATAAACGACGTCCAATCCACTTTTAATGTTTGTTTATGCAGTGCGTGGTGCTTTTTTGGATATATTGCTACATGTATATTACGGCTTCAACTTTACTTCTTGTTTTTTGGATATATTGCTATATTGTGGCTTCAACTTTACTTCTTGTTTTTTGGATATATTGCTATATTGTGGCTTCAACTTCACTTCTTGTTTTTGGTCAATTTGTGATTTTTATACTTTTTCTGCAGCATTGGCTGGGGTGTCCTGAATTTGCAGTTGCTATTTGCAAGTTATCCAATTTATAACTAATTGTGTATGTCATTCAAATCAATGTATTTTTAACAAGAAACAAAACATTTCTTGTATTCATCTTAAATCAAACAATAGGTGATGAAAAGAATCTTAGATCAAATTTATATTTGGATGAAATTCTCAAGCGATATGTCTCTTTTTTCACCGAGCAGTTTAAAAGTATTTGCAGTAAAGTTAGTTTTTATAAGCTTCATTTAAGTCAGAATGAAGTTTCTAATATCGACCTACCCCCTTCGTCCACGACGTTAACACTTTTCTATCGTAGACAAAAACATTTTAGGAATTGTACTGTAATTTTCACGTTATAACAGCTTATGGTTATTATCACGTTATGGCCATTTCTATAACCTATTTGTTATGATTCGAGTTTATGTTCAATCAAAAAATTTCTTAAAAATCATAATTTTAAACTCGATCATGGTTATGTTGTATCCCCTGCACTGTACTTTTTACAGTGTCGTATTGAAATGCCAATCGCACCTGCATGATTATTTTTCATGAAGCCAAAAATAAAAAAATAAAAAAGGGTTTGCTAACGATGGCAAGTTGCATACTGTATAATTCGGTGGCATTGAATTATTCTGAATTAATTCGTTGCTGTTTCCATTTTTTTGTGCAAATTTGCCTTGTTTGCCAATTGCTAACTGGGGCATGCTTTTGTGGGGAAATATTTTAAGGTATTTAATTGCCTCCTGTCCCGATGTTGTCGTCCACATTACCACATTTATGGCATCACAAGTTTGATTAATAAAACATTGAATTTTGCCCCCTTAATCGGTTTATTCGTATTTATAATCCCAAATTGCAACACTAAAGTGTGTCAAACATATGGAAATATGAATCGTAAAAAACTGACTCAATTGCCTCCTTTCCAAATATATTTTCTTTGCAAATGAATTTTAAAAACAATTTTTTTTTTCATTTTTGCCCATGCTTAACAGCTTTTAAGTTTAAATATTCATGTACGAGAAGCAAACCAAAAAATATTCAACGTGTGCAACCATTCATTCCCCAATTCCAAAAATGACACAATTAACAACTGAGCATTGCAGCTGTTCAGTTTTCAGAGCAATTTTCTCGTATGCATGTAAATGAAATACAAGAACTTCCTATCGTTGTTGAGCAACATCTCAAGAATGTTAAAACATAACATTATGTAAATTTCGATGATGTTGAATTTTTTTAACGACTTTTTTTTAACAAATATTTCAAACTTGAAATTGTTGCATGTTATACAAAATGATTTTATAAAACTACAATGTAGTGTTTTCCTGAATAGGGTTTTATGATATCAATTTAATTACCGATAAACGCTATTTCAAAAGGAAATTTAATTCAAAATCGATTTACACACAAAAGGTTCATCTAGTTTTACTCGCTGTCCGTACTGCGAGTCTGAAGACCGTACTGTCTTCAGAAATTACTTTTTACACTGACTGGCGTTTTGATTACATGATACCTGTGGCCATCTTGATGGTTTCATGTGCACAATGTAGCTGCCATTTTCGATTCTAACTGTCCTTTCCTGTGAACCAAATGGCCTACATGAAATAAACAGTTTTTCTTCTATGTTTTCCTATACATGTATATGTTTCTTGTAACTCTGGCAGTTTAAAAAAAAAAATTGTGATGAATGTAGGACGTTGTGATCACCCTATGATACGTTACCTTGTTAACGCGTCGAAGTCTTATTTTAATTACAACAACGTTCCGTCGACGTTTGTAAATGATTTAAGAACTTGATGTTAACTACCATTTATTACAAATTTGATGTCAGCTTGCTAGAATTTATCTACTGTTTAATTAGGAATAAATATTTATTTATAGGCAATTTCGCAGCATTCGGCTTGGTTAATGTTTTGTAAATACGAGAATGCTGCATTTAATTGAAGTCATAAGTCCAAATACACGTAGGAGGTAGATATAGATATATTCAGAAGACACCTGGCATGTGTGTTAGTTATTTTTAACTGCTTTTAAGGGGGGGATGAGGGGAATAAGACATTTTTGCCTTTCTAACTTTTATTTGCAAGCCCTAATTTTTCTTGTAGACACCAATCAACAAACCCCGAACGCTTTATTTCTTCTCCTTTTCATTCTGAACCTAAATACCTACCTTGTATTTATAGATCCGAGCCATGTCATCTTACTGTATGCCTCGAGGTCAAAATAAATACTAGAGCTGAAGAGCTGTTGAAATGAATATTTCTTCTTGTGCATTTGTGCACTTAATAAGAAAAACGTGTTTGCCAAAGAAAACAAAAAATAGTGAAAGAATGGTGAGCGTATACCGGCGTGGGTTATTTTTATGCAAAAAAAATATACGCGCATATACATGTAGGTTGTGGGAACCGATAGTTTTGAGTTCATTTCCGCGTGAGTACTCGTAAAATGGATGAACACCCTTATACTGTTTTATTTATACAGATCCATTTAGGACGTGATGCTAAATAAGTTGCAATAAATGCGAATATTAGCATTTATCGGCATTACTTTCTCATCGTATAGTTTCAGCCCAATCCACTTTTAGTATTACGTGTGCATATTGGAAAGCTATTATAATACTTTTTATTATTATAATATCATAAATGTCTGCAACCTCTATAATAACGAAAGACAATTTTCCATCGGTGAATCCATTGGCAGCTATTGATAACACCAAGCATATAAATTTCCTAATTTGTCTGCCTGATAAGTTAATTTAAGTGAAATTGTACAATGTATGTACAGTATGAGTATAGCATCATGGAACAGGTCGTTGCAATTTAACGATCGATAATCATAGCTCAGAAAACAGAAACATTTGGATTACATAATTCCATTGTTTAACGACGGGCCCTCCTGATTTCTTCCATGAATAACTGAAACTAGTTGTGTGTCCAATTTAGCAATGATTTTTTAAGCTAATTTCGACAGCGTGCACCACTGGCCGACATTTGTGAAGCTTTCAAGGCGCTTGTTGTGAAATGTTTTCACTCTCTCGTCCAGGTCTAGCAATTAATATGCGTTTTGAGTTTAAGTATGAAATGCTAACCTACTGACTTTTCCAATTTGCAAGGCGCCGGCCGTTGAACATCCTATTTACTGCATTTACGTAGCATTTTTTTTTTAATTCGGTGAATGCTGAAAATGTTTCTAAAGAGAATTTCAAAACAAAAGAATATAAATTTCTATTATTGCATCTTCTGGTGACTTGGAATTTAAGTTTCCAAATCATGAAACAAATAATTGCATCGCCGTCACCGAAACTTACGTATTTCTTATTGTTTCGTCAATACTTTAACACATAACTCAAATTTATTTTGAGTCGAAATAGCGTCGAAGTAGGAATTTCATCACTTTCTGCGTCTAGAATCCCACTTTCCAACATGCTTTTGGGACAATATTTCGAGATGAATTTCTGAATATATTTGCCCATTTCGGCGGCTTGTTTTTTTATGGGTTACCCATTTCGTTGCTCTCATCTGGACAGGCCGAAGTTTTGGGGGTGCTCATGACTAAGCCTGGTGTGCATGTTTGTTACCCGTGACCCCATCTCGGTGCGCCCTCATGCATGGCCCAAACTAGGCAAGGTTTTTGGCTACCTGAAGGCCAATAGTAACCTAGTAAAGGCCCGCTAATGGAGCGACGTAAGTTGACCTATTACTCGTGATGAAATGCTGCGGGCAGCCAGTGGCTTTTCTCCTTTTTGGTAGGAGATATTATCAATCTGGTAAACGTTTCATATTAAGCCATTTTCAGCAGACTCCAAACAGGCCTTCTGACAGTCCCAATTGTTGGTGGTGCCAGTGCTGTGAGTCTAGTTAGCGTTTTGTCCCGAACCGGTTTGGAGTTTCTTTCATCAGGCTCTCCTTTTGATTGGAATCTTTCTAAGATTGGATCGCCCTAATAATAAGTAACGTTAAACCCCTTCGCAGCGACCTGACTGGCATAGGTGTGGCAGCAGGTATCCTAACGAAGTTTTGATTTTGGTGGTTAACTCAAGTCATGTTCGTCATTGTTGGGTTTTGGAACCGTTGGATTATGTCCATCTTCGGAGATTGATGTCAGAATCTTGTAATGTAGCACACGTACTTGAACACATAATTCTTAGTGATGCAGGCAGACGTCTGACTTCACTAGCTACAGTGTAACTGTCAAATTTCAAAGGATCTGTTATGAGGAAATGATGATGGTGACTTAATCATGGTTTCTGAATACCCTAATCTGGTGGTACTTGTAAGTTGTAACTACCTTACATGTATAAATTGGGTTGATGGACTACACCCCCTTCCCCTGAACGCCATGTTATTCGCTTACATATACAGTAATGTGTACTGAGTTGAGTTGAATTGAACTGTCAGGGCGTCATATGGAATATCATGACAATTCATTAAAGATTTCTTTTTTGCGGCCATAGAAGCGTTTACAAGCTGCCTATAAAATGGCAAAGGATTTGATTTGATTGGGGTACACCTGCCCGTATCGACAGCTAGATGAAATGTAGCACGTATTGTGCAAGTTCGAATCTACGTGTTATTGTTCATATACAGTTAAGCAATACAATTTTTAGTTTATAATAATATCTATAACACCAGATTTGAAAAAGGAGTATGTGCGTTACTATGACATTTGAAGCTTACATATTTTAAACTTTGTTACGAATAGTGAAAAAAATGGGAATTATGGGGAATTTTTTCCAGTATCGTGATTGGCACAGAATAGATGATATCTGAATAAACACACGTACGTTGGTAAAATGCTACGAGATGTCGATCTTAATGATTTAAAGCTTTAGATTTTGGTAAATCTATTTTGTGCCCAACCGTAATCAAGTTTTTGGCAGAATCTCGTCTGGCATCTTGATAAAATATGCTCGTGAGACTTATCAAATGCAAACATTGGCTTTCTGTAATACTCGTTGCGTTCCCTCACACTATACCGTCACGATTACCCCACCGGGTCTTACCTGTGTTGATCATGCTGCATAAATTCACTAGAGGTACAGCAAGTACAATTTAAAGAATCTGCATTTCTGTAAAAAAAAAAATGCATGAAAGAAAATGTCAACATACGCGCGTATGACTTGTATTTTTTCTTCAAATTTACAAGTATTTATCATTTCTGGAATATTTTATTTTAATAAGTTGCGTTGACTGAAGACTATACTGTATAGCTTACGTAATTCACGTTTGTAATTCGTAATCAGAATTTGTATATTTGCCAACACAGTATCGAAGCCAACAACCAGATTTGTTGGTATAGGTGTTCTATTAGTGCTAATCATTGGCAATGGACTGCTGGTTCCCTATTGTTTGCAATTCATTAGTTTTATGAGCTGAGTTGAAACATACATGCACGTGCATGTATTAGTAGACCCTGCATAGTTTGATAGCCTTGGGGTTTCCAGTTTATCTCGCTTCAATTGTTTTTGGAAATGCGCCCCACCCTTCCTCGTGGCTACTTCGAGTCTGTTCAACCACCATTTTTTTTCAGACTTTTGCTTTACAACATGGTGATAAGAAGTTTGCCATCGTATATAACAGTTGAATAATATGCTTTTTCATTCAAATTTTTTGTGGTTTTCGGAATTTGCCGTTGGTTTTCTTATCAGTGCGGTTTAGCCATTTTCACTTTCCTTTTCTGGAACATTTTATGCTAAAAATAAGTGACTCCGTAACGATCAGTGCACGATTTGGATACAAGGCATTCAGATTTTATGAATACTTCAAAATCGTAATTATGTGTGAAACGATTAATTAGCAGAAGCGTCATGTGCGTTGTTTCCGCATTGACACTATAGTGCAAATGAGCTTTAAAAATAGAAAATTGCCAAGAGGTCACCATTTTGCTTAAAATTCATGATAGTTAGTTAGTCTTAGCAAGACTTTGTAGTAACATGAAGAATCGTAGCCCAATTTGTAGGCCAACTACTGCTTGATATTTTTTCCAGTCAATTTGTTATTCTTCGATAATTTTCGTTCAGTTAGTTTTTCTCATAAATTTGACCGCAAGATCATACTTGTTTTAAGCTGGTCAGACGATAAACTTCAGACAGCATGCGTTCAATGCACCTCAAGCGTCAATCTCATAAATTTAAAAATGCTTTTATGAATAAGTTTGGTAACGAAATAACTGTAGATGTCATTAAACTATTCGTGTAATGGACGGGTTCAGGCGGCATCGCAAAGCCCTCCTTTCCTCTACTAAGCAGTTTAATTAAACCAGATTTCTGTTGTGTAATTGAAGACAATACAACCGGGCAATTATCGGCCTAGAAATTGATTACTAGCTAATTATTTCCCCATATTGAACAATCGACGAGGGCAATTTCCTCGATCTGTGAAGCGAGATGGCTTTGTTTCGGCGGAGTTACCATCGTGGTATTGGACTAAGAAATGTAACACATGGTACATAATTGACTTTTGTTGTAAAAGATGCTTGTCCAACCAGCTACTCGTTGTAAGACTAGTTTACCAGTATTAGGTTTACTAATGCTTGGCTGTTGCGCCGATGACAAGGCTTTGAATTCATGTTGAAATCCAATGAAGTTACTAATTTTTGCACACAAATTTATGATATTGACATTTGTTAAAACGTTGGCTGAATTCGATAAACTTCGTATTTGCACACATGCATTTTATACGCTTAATTTTCTGATAAAATTTGTATTTCAGCAGTATTTCTGAAAATAATCTCGGTGATATCTATATATCCACACTTTATTTTTTTCGGCATGTGCCCCGCCTCAGCATTGATATACATTGTACTATGAAAAAGTGGGCTTCTCCTAACTGCTCGTGAGCTCGTGAGAAATTACATTTGTAAATTAGATTAGATCTGTTTAAAGAAATCACAAAACAGTGAAAATAACTAGGACAGGTGTCATTTTCGTGCATTTGTCATTATAACCATGTAGTTAAAATATATACATACCCCATATCCAAAGAAAATACATTTTAAATATATTGCACAATGTATTTCAATTTGCAAAATGTATTTATAATGTA
>JAQFYZ010002202.1:0-18233 GCA_034695085.1 Cylindroiulus punctatus
TTGGCCTAACTATACAGTGTATGTACGGTTGGCCTAACTATACAGTGTATGTACGGTTGGCCTAACTATACAGTGTATGTACGGTTGGCCTAACTATACAGTGTACATGTATGTACGGTTGGCCTAACTACACAGTGTACATGTATGTACGGTTGACCTAACTATACAGTGTATGTACGGTTGACCTAACTATACAGTGTATGTACGGTTGGCCTAACTATACAGCGTATGTATGGTTGCACAGCACGTGCATCCGGTGAAAGTAGAACACACGCACGCGCAATTACCCATAGTGCAGCGCGAGCTTTAGGTCTTATAGGCGTTCCATGGAATGGGCCTGAGCCGCCATCTTGATCTCCATCGGAAAAAGCTAGGTTTCTCCGCAATAAAATCGATGATTTCGATGCATCTTTTTAAGCATTTCGGTCCCATAATATCGCGTATCCTCGAGTGTATTAGAAACGAGATTCGTGACGTGGAAATCTGGCAGCAGGGCCTGATATTTAAGACGCCATTCGCCGTTATGGACTTGGATTTCTGCGAATTTGCGACCTGCATATCAATGGCGATGCGCGTTCGTTCACACCAAGAAAATCACACGTGAAATTGGATATTACTGTATATGAGAAATATGAGTAATTATATTTTTTTTCTTCCCCTTATATTTACGATATAAAATTGAAATCGATTAATAGTATGCAGCTGGCTCTGCATTCTTAAAGCGGATAGGGTTCGGGTCTTATGCTAGATTTACGCCGTCTCATTTCCCCAGATGGCGCTGCCTGTTTCCGGTCACGACTTCCGTAATAGTCTGTCATTATCTGCATCGGAAATAGGAGCCCGCATATATTGTGTTTCTTTTGCTTTTAATAATAATATAATAATAATGAAAAGTTTTTCTAATACAGACCCAAACGACTCGAATAGCAATTACCAACCGGTGTAACCGTGCACCTGCGGATAATAATGGTACAGTAAAATAATTAAAATTTACTGTAGTTTTTTAATATTTCGGGAAAAAAAGGATTTCCAATTTATAAACAGGTGATGTTTTCCGTTTACAATTTCTGATAAGATGTTGTGTAGCAATTTGAGCCCTGCGCCGTCAATGATACTGTCAATTTCCACAAATACATACATGTATGCAGTTATACTGGTTGTGTAAGGGATCCAATACTGATGGATTGATGTTTCGTTCTGAGAACTGACGAATATCTGAATTTTTTTTGTTAACTTGCGGTATCGAAAGTACATTTATTTATTGACAGTAACATCGACCATGGAATGCCCGCATTATACATGCAAACTGGCCAGTAATACTGCCAATTTCGACAAAATCGACAGCAATACTGATCACATAAGGTTGCAGTATAGTGATGACTTAATCTTCCTTTCTGATTACTGAACATTATCCATTATATACTTTTGCATATCCCATCCAACTAGGACCACAATGATACTGAGCTGAAATGCTGACAGTAATATACATGTATACTCTACCGATCATATTGGGTCGCCAAATATTGATGCATGGTGTCAATACGCGAAGATATGCATGCATGTATATAAATGTAATCAATTTTTAGATCCTTGGCTATTGTTTTTTCTCCTGCATAATAAATATTAGCAACAAATCTATAAGGTTTGTGGATGTTGATGGGCACGCCTATATATAGGTCAAAGGTGAAATCCGTTCTTCCGATAGATGGCGCCGCCTACTCCTCCTCCTCCTTTCCTTTTATTATATCATTATTATTCAATTTAGTGGATGGCAGGCATTTCTGAAAAGCTGCCTTATTCATTTATATAGATATATTCGTCTTCCAAAATCTAAGCAATTTAATTTCGGTTTTGCCAAATAATGCAGCTTATTTTTTCCCCAAATACGGGCTTTATGAACTTAAAGATGAAACTACGATAGAGCTGTAATGCAGTAGGCAAGTTGTTTTTCCTTGAAAAGAAATTCATTATACCGATTTTTTACTCAGACATATTGTTGCTCGGGGAATTGGAAAAGCTGATTGAAAATTGATGGCGAGTGCAGTTGGTCAATTAATTATGAGGTAAACTTTTAATTAAATTTGAAAATTTCGATTGTGAGTTGTTCCACCCTATATATACACTGTATATGATAAGCATGTCATTTTCATAACATTTACTTGAATATTTTTATTACAGCATATACTTAAAGGGGCTTCCCCTTATCTGAAAACCTGCACTTGTCAGAGTCATGAAAAAGTCAGGATTAATTTTGAAAAAAAAATTACTTATTAATATTACATTTGGTTAGCAGTTAACACAAAACTCAGATGTCAAACATTACGCCTTTTATCAACGTTGCAATTCAAATCTTACTCGAAATTTTCCCCAGTGATTAAAGGTAAAATCGTTGGTAGTGAAATGAAATTGAAACATGTTGTTTCCTCATAAGCAATTTTGTTCCATGTCACATTAATTTCTAGTGGTCAGTGTGGCCATGGGAAATTTGTTTTCAAAACTGGAAAAGTCAGTGATCCAATTGAAATTATTATTTATGGGGGTGTTGAGCCTGTACAATGCGTTTATACCCAAAAAAGGAGAACATTGAACGCTTTTCAAACATGTTCTATTTCCACACTAAGTTCAGTAAACCACACACGATTAATGACGGTCAATGGCAATTGATCGGTTTAGTGGCACATTATTTTTCACCCATTTTTGAAGGACGCGAATGTGATTGTTGTTGTCACCCTATCGAGTGTCATTCACCCTGATACTCGTGTAAACAACGCTCCTCTCATCCCCATTATCCACGTAGATTCAAAATGACAACATAAACATAACGCACCTATCTCAAGAATTAATGCCTGCGCTGGCAGTTTTTTTATGATAATCAATAGAAATTGGCCTCGCCACTTCTATAGCGTGCTTTATTATGATTTTTAGATACGATGTTTTCACCTTAAGATTACGCCGATGGTGCTGCCACCTGTAAAAAACACGCGCGAAAAGTAGTCCCTCCTAATTAACATTGGAATGAGTACGGATACATCGCATTCCATGGATCGTATACTGTACTTTAAAATTAACCAGAGTTTCAACATTCAGAAAATGCATTAGTGATGCATTAGCTAAATATTTGGTTTATTCTGCAGCTATGCTGTCAATAGAGGGCGCCACTGTAGGCATAGCCTCGACCTCTGGCCTCATAAAGTTTTGTGAACAGTCTTTGCTAGCGAGGCTATTCGAACGGCACGCGTTCCAAAGTGGTCATGGAATCCAAAATGGCGAAATTTTCGATGGTACAATTAGCGATAGTCGAGTCAAATTTCGTTTTCCAGAAGGAAATTTAAGTTAACAGAGTGAAACTAGTTAGTACGATCTACAGTATGTGATTCTACGTGAGGTAAGCATCACGAAACCGACACACGATCGGTTTGGAAGGATTAGGAACTGCGAATGAAGTTGGCTTCTAAATGCGTTGTAATCTGTTCCATACTTTATACATTGTTACTTGAAACCATATTACTGCGGTCTCGTCGTAATTATTAACAGCTAGAAAGCAAATGAAGCGTGATTCATACTGTAGGTGAATCAATTAGCGTTCTCGGCAATATGATAATTGCCATGCTAATGAAACACTAACTACCCGAATAATTAAGGAGTCACTACGTTAATGAACCCTGTTGAGGTACAAAGGTGAACAGTAACTGCTGGTAACATGTTAGTTTACATGATTTGCGACTTTAAAGCAAATCATCTGGTGGTTGCAAGTTGAAAAAGTCCAGAATCCTCTGCTTAATAGCATTTCAGTATGGAATTGCATTATTAATATTTTGTTTGTTTGAATCTTTCTGAGTTTGCAAGCACCATAAACACTTCGAACCAAACGCTCCCTGCATGCAGACTCTTAAATCAAGGCAACTTAGCTTAAGAGTTCGCCTTGCTTAGAGTAAGGAAGCTTAAGTTTAGGTTGGTAAGTAATTAAATTCATTTAGGTTTTTTCTTGAAGGGAGGATCACTAAATAACGTTCTTGCTAATGATCCGAATTTGACAAATTTCCTTCGGTGTAACCATGCAACCTAGTGATTACTTGGTACATTGTAAACATGTCCACCAGGTAGCGTTTACTCGCCAACACTGCTCACAAATACATGTGTTAAGTGCTTGCAAAACTCCCTGAGGAGTCGGCACCCCTTAATAAAGCTAAATCCTAATCCTAAATCCACCCTAAAATATAGTGCACATGTACAGGGCATTTCAGAAAGGACGCAACTACTTCAGAAAGGCTTGGGTAATATTTGGCGCTTGCATATTTTATGCCACGACACATGTCCATGTATTAGTCAGGTGGCAACCTTGTACCCAGGGTAAACAGGCTGTTGCCATTGTCATGACCTTGTCACGTGAGCGTTCATTCCTAGGTGGTGTGTCATCAATGCATGTATGTCTTTTTCCAAAGACGAACGTGTATTTATTGTTGAGACTAATTTTGCATACAAATCTTATAAACACGTGATACAGGACATTAAAATTTCCTCAGCCTGGAGTTGTCGACAGTATTTTATTTGATTGATAACTGAATTCGTGGAAGTTGCGTCATTTTTGAAACACCTTGCATGCATTAAGATCATTTTCTGGATGCTTTTATAGGACCTCCATGATTTGTCTTAATCTGGGTGATAGAAAAGTTACTAAAATATGTTATTGTAAATTTCTCAATTTTGAGCTAGTAAGTTTACCCTAACTATATTTATCATATTTTTTTTCCTTCCTATTTGTTGTCACATCTATTGTACTGGGATTAACCTAACCCATGGCATGTCAGGTGCTCATGTGGGTGTATTACATCGAATTGAATTCATGGAAATCAGTATAGTAGGTGAAGCTCTAATTAAGTTAATTTAGAGATAGAAATGTCTTCATTTAAAATGTAGACGTTGCTAAGGCGTTATGTAAATTGAAAATGAAATTTTTATTAAATTCGTTTTCGGTAGCAAATTCGTAGAAATTATAATAGTCATTTTCTGCATGCATCTCCATATAATGTTAGCTTTTTTCGCTCCAGAAAGCATGAAAACCGCTTTTCCTGCAACAACGGAAAACGAGACAAGAATCACAAAGAAATGAAAAAAACTTTTTATTTTCAAATAATGCAATTCATGCAACAGATTTTTTCTCCATTAAATGCATGTTGCATAAGCCAACAGCTTATTCCGAATATCAGCACGATTTACATGGCTTGCAGTTGACGATTATATCATTTCCTCACTTATTTTTTTTTCCAAAACGAAGAGGCTGCTGAATTTTTTGCTGAATTTTAAATTATCAAAAAAGTACTTTACGAGGTGGTACGTTACCTTTTATTTCCGCTCGATTACACCTTCTGACATCAGTCAAGTCGTCTTACAAGGCAGATCTGTGAAATGAAAAATGAAATTAATTTTCACGTGTAATGTATGAAAATCTACATCATGATAATTAAATTTGAAATTGAGATTTAGGGGCAAAGTGGGGAAAAAACGAGTTAGTCGTTCTGAATGTTGCCATAGGTGGCGCTGTATGTATCAACAGTGAAAGAAAGCTAGATTCTGATGGTTGCTAGTGGCGCCCCTAGCGGTATGCAGACAGCAGCGCCCCTGGTGAAAATCTCCCAACCCTACAGGGTGCAGGCCTTCACAGGTGGCGCCTCTGGTGACATACAGAGCAACTAATCCAAACTAGTTACGCTTTTTATAAAAGAACCCCTGGTGGCGGGTGTCTCCACCAGGGGGCGCTGCAGAAACGACTCCCAGATGGCATTGCGAGGGGGGTTCATTAGAGGGGCTCGAACCCGTCCATCATTCAGCTTATCGATCCACTTGCTATCAGCTCTGAGCTGTTGCCACGAATGAGCACTAGATGGCGCTGGGGTTTTCCTGGGTCTGGGGCCTCTAGATAGGCCCGTCGAGGGATCATCCAGGGATGTATAACAAGTGGGCACTAATCTACAGCATGCACACGGTGCAAAAAATGTGCAAAAAATTAAGTCTGCTTTTCACCCATGCACAGAAACGCACTGTAATTTTTATTAAAAAATTAAGGCTGGACGTTTTCAATGTTTGCAATTGCAAAGGGAGCTCATCATTTTAATTTGTCAATTACGATTTCTTAATTTTTTTGTCCCAATTAAGAGGTTCTGTTCATGAACCTTGTCGTATGTTCTGCAATAGTGAAATTAGTAAGCCCTGTTGAAATACACTATTAATTAGTACTTTTTTGAATTAATGTAATTTTTATTTTTTTTTTGTTTTTGACAATGTCAGACGTTAAAATTCGTTATTTAATATTATTTATTTATTACGACTTCTCAATTGTCACATTGTCATGTATTCCGCAATGGTCACAAATTTGCAAACCCTGCATGAAATGCACCATTGATATCTTATTCAATCAAGATAATTTTATTCTGAAAAAGTCTAGATTTAAAATTCGTTAAAAATAGACAAAAATATGTGCTGATCATCATTAACTGATCGTATGTAACTAGTTGCTGTATAACATTCATAGCAAAATAAAAATGCGAATATTCTTCCAAATACACGTATCCAGATCATCATAGTGCACAACAACAACATAGCTACCCTTTATCAACATTAAACTAATTCAACTATTTATTATTTAATTAAATTTAATTAAAATATTTATTAGACCAATTAAACTAGTAAAACTGTGTCATACTATGTACAAGACACGTACTGTATACAAGTTCTCATAATTACTGCAGATCATCACGTCATCATCAGTATAGAATTGAATTCCACACTCAACATCGTATTCCGACACTCAAGTAAGCACTCAAGTTGGGCACTAACAAAAAAAATTTTTTTTCTTCCATAGGCTGACCAGTGCATTTCCTTACTTCCTGAGTGACCTCTTGACCTGTCCGCTGGCCGAGCTGGACAACGCCCGTAAGGTCAAGCTGGTGGTGACCACCCTGGGCGGGGCGGGGTCACGACCCCGACCCACTTCTCACGCCGCGACGGTGGCGCCACCTGCAACTTCGCCGTCGGGACAGGTTGGGGTCAGGGGTCGGGCCTGTACCCCTTTCACGGTGCTCGACGTGGACCTGGATTTCTTCAGCACAAAGAACCCTTTCATGGAGCTGTTCGGGGCGGCCATCTTGTCTGGTCTGCAAGCTTTGTACTCCTTTGACGCCGCCATCTTGGAGCTACCTGTTGCGCCACCACCGACGAGACAGGTGAGTTTTTTGAGGGTTTTTTTTTTTCATTTTCCTTCGCCCCCTAAGAACGGTTTTTTGGGGTTATTAATATTTTACCCCCTTATTCGAAATGCGCATGATTTCGTGCACACAGAGGGACGGTGCAATGTATGGCCATACCAAAGGGGGTAGTTTTTTGGAAGGATAAGGGTAAAGGGGGTAAGACTGTATGCCCCCCTCAGCTATTCACATTTGCATGTCATTAATGCGAAGGGGTACAGCAAGATGGCGGCCCAGGCTGCTTTATATAGATGGTTTAACCCCCTCTGGCTTCGCCCCCTGCCGGCCTTTTCAACCCCCTAAAAAAACCTGTTTGCACAAACCGATTAAGATGGCGTCTCCCCCCACCGTCTTATTATTAAACATGGGATGCACCGCAAATGGTAACCCCCCTCTTTTTCCCTTAACTTAAAAATCACCTTATTCATCATGGTACTTGTCATCCTTCTCATTATACAAAGGCGGAAAAAAACTGGTCCTCCTTTTTTTTTGAAAAAGATGAAATTGATAAAAAAAAGAACCTCTACCCCCATCTTTTTGTACGAAACTTTTTTCCTCCTCCAGGGGGCATCCTCCTTACCCCTACCCCTGGGGGGTTACCCCCATCATTCCCACACCGCATTACCCTTTCTTAGCAACCCCTTTCACCTCGGTACCCCATTCGTCTTGAGTTTTTTTTGCACCCCCTTAAGGGGTTTTAAGGGGTAAGGGTAAAGGGGGAGAGGGTAGAGATTTTATCGCCATCAATTTGCCAGGAAAAAATAGGGAAGCCCCCGAATAAAAAAACGCCGTGGGGTGGAGGGCCAACACATTCTTAAGGGGTTGAAATGCCGGAATCTTAAGGGGTTGAGAAATCGGAACGGAGAAATTGGAACGGCGATGGGAATGGGGACCCCCTTCCTTTTCATCGTAACCCCTTAGCATAGGGGCAGCTTCTTTTGCATCCCTTTGAATGCGGCCGGAAAAGGGTAAGGGGGCTAAGGGTGGTGTATACGGCTAGACTCCAAAGGGTGTTTTTTATCCGGCGAAACCCCTTTTTTTACCTTACCCCCTTACCTCGGCGTGTTTACCCCCCTACCCTTTGAGTCTGGGTCTGACTGTCCAGCCAGCCGTTTTTTCTACCCCCTTACGTGGACGGGTTATTATCGATTCACCCTTGCCAGACGAGACATTTACCCCTATGACCCACCGCCTAATTCACTGGCTGCACAGCCTAAGGGGCAAAAACAGCCCCCAAAAATGTCTGCTACCTGTTCGACCCTTTACCTGTCGCCTCGTATGTCGTGGGATACTCGGTGCATTTCAGACCACCTCACCCCCCTCCCCCTCCCCCTAAAAGTGATAACCCCCTTATGACCCCAGATTAGCCTATATGGAATGGTGCGTGCTTGGGTTTGATTTTGTTAAATTTTGGTGGTGCAGGCCTGGATGGTGAATATTGCCACTGATTAGGGCAGTCAATGCACTTCAATGCAATTCAATGCACCCGGAATGTGCAGGAAAATTGCAGCAAACAATAATAAATAAATGAAGTTTTTCTGATGAGGGTATATACTGGAGCAAACAATGGCTGAAAATTATGCAGATTATTTTCTTGCTGTTGCATCGTTGCATCGTGGTGTTTTTGTTGTATATTTTAATTAGAATCAAGAACTTTTAAGGCTGTACCCCTTAACGAGGTCCGGTGTTGATGTGGTCGTTCACCACCCACCACCCTGACCCCCGTTTTTCGATTATTTAATTTTAGTTTTTTTTACCAACATGGCGGGGATTTTAATATCGCCTAATTAAAGCGTTTCCTGGCCTTTTTACGATACGGGGCGTTAATTAAAGCGCCTCGCGTGCGTTGATTAAATGACGGTCATTCGCGAAACGAAACTCAAAGGGTTGAAGGGGTTGACGATGACGTCAGTGAACACGAATGGTTGCAAATTCTCTTCTGGCAGATGGATTGGTTGGGATTTTAGTGGTTTTGACTACGCAGGTCTCAATTGTTAGGTGTAAGAGCGCCATTTTGGCCCTGTTATGCTATAGACAGTAATACCAAACGGCTGATAGGGGAGTATGAGCGCTATTTTGCGGCCACCCTGTACTGCAAGCGCGTGCGCCCCCATAATGCACCTCTGCGAAACAATCGGTGGCAAAAATCGATAACTTGCGTCACGTCCACGTGCGTGCATCGTAGCCATTTTGACAATTGATAATTTTTAGGGTTGGGATTTTTATTAAATTTGTTAAAAAAAATTGTTAAACCTAAAAATCAGCACGAGTAAAAACGGAAGTTTTTAAGAATTTGGCCATTTTGTTTCTATCCATGTGTAAGTCATTAAAATTGCATTGCCTATATAAGCGAACGGAGCACCGAAATTAGACAGACTGAAAATAATGGGCTCCAAGTTCCGTCTTCTACTCCTCATTAAAATTGTTGAAATTTATCCAAAAAATAAAAAAGGATGGTTTTACTTTCAAATTTTATGGTCCAAATATCCACGCTTAGTGTTGAGATATTTAAACGTTTGGTTATATTTGAAATAATCTTGAATACGGTATCTGATGCTGTATTTAAATCGGGATCCTTCTCGTTTAACCTCGTGCATGGTTATTGGTTAGGATCCTGGAAATCACGACTTTATAACCGAGAAAGGAATAACTAGGCGTAGAAATAAGAAACACGAAAATATTTATTTGGTGGCTGGTCCAGGTGTACAGTGTATTAGATATGTTTGTGGTTGGTATGGTTTGCACATGTCTACATGTACACGGTTGTATATTAGCGTATATGTTACGCGATGTCATCATCCATGTATATGGTAACCGCCAACTTGTAAACTCTTGAAATTTCCAGGGCAATTTTAATATTCAGCCTGGAAAATCTGAGGCAAAATCAAGTTGAAAACCATGTAAAGGTTGATATGCTAATTTGGTATATGGCCCTTGAAGACCTGGAAAACTCGTGAAATTGAGTTTTCAGACATTAGTACCGGTGTATACTGTATAATCAATTTACACGAAACGACATTAAATGAGGACTCCCTACATAATGTACACAAGCAACAACACAAAACGTAATAATGGCGCCTAAAATAAGCCATGTTGCGCGAAGTGGTCGCTAGATGGCGACGCTTTCTACGCCCGTTTTTGCTGGCGCGTCGCTGCCAATGGGCATCCAGGCATCCGGCGCATATTATTAGCATATCCAGCTAGCGTTTTATTATGGACGGATGCGTCGCTCGCTAGATCTATATACTTAAACGTTATTAGGAGAATGTATATCGAACGCCTATCAGTATCAATAAATAATTTATTGATGCGCGAATTACGCTCATATTTCAGGTCCTGCATGTACGTGTAGCTCCCAAATTGCAGTCGTGGTAAATTGACGTGCTATGATAAATACACTACGTGTGTAAAAAAACATTTATCACGAATCATTATTCGGAAATCAATGCTGTATTTAATTAATTTTTAATTTTGGAAGTGACCTCACTCGACTCCTGTATAGGTTTCATTATAGGCCTACTTATTATTCTTGCCATTGCAGCGAACATTATATTCAAAATTTTGAGCATATACATGTACGAAGATGAGTCTCACTTTCTCAGTGCTTCGCAAGAAATGATGGCCGCATAATGAGCGATGGCAAACGATATTATTGCGCACATTTACATGTAAGAAAAAAAATTCGCAATATTTTGTTAGTTCGCTGGCTTTGTTGACATATTTCTCCAAAATCCATATTCCGTTTTTTCCTCTCCATTATTTATTACACCCTTCCCTATAGCCAGCTCGTACCATTTCCATGGCTTTCATTGTCGTTCGCTGTGAGCAATAACCGAAATCCATCGCGGAAAAATATACGAATTTATTTTCGAATTCTGCGAGACATATTTTGTTGCCCTTTTGTGTGCCTTCCAGCCAGGCAAACATGACGAAAAAGGAAGAAGCAAATTTCGGTGTATCCCACAGCAAAAAAAACACCCGAGTCTGAAAAATCCATGATTATTTCGCTTCCAGGTCTCGCTCTCGATATTAAATAAAAGACGTATACACACCACCAATGCAATAATAATAATAATAATAATATAAGTTATACGAGCCTGGGCAAATAACGCACAAATTCAACCGTGATTTATTTAAGAATATCGATAGCAGCCACGAAAAACGTATATTAATTTCCATATATGATAATGTCCTTTTTCCATTCTATATTGTTTTTTCCACGAATTTGCATGGTTTTGCCAGACGTGTATATGTCAGGGGTTTGCCTCGTCAAATTTATTCCCTATTTTCTGGGAGCAAATCAGGTCCAGATTTTTGAATTTGACATCACTGGTGCACGTGTGGACAACGTCTCGTGCTAACGTTCCAAAATCACGTGTTCAAAACGTGCACATGTTGGAATAATGTTCCTTTATTACGTAATAGATGTGTAATTATGATGGTAATAATTATGATCATATTGCAAATATCACCACTGTTGCAGCCTTTTGCTAAGCGGATTTATTATTTAAAATATGGAAACATAATTTAGGCACGCGTGCAAAGACATGCTGCTATCTTCCCCGTATTTATCTGAAATGTCCCCATGATCAGGTTATCGATAAGACCGAAATGTTTGAACGAAACAGATCTTCAGAAATAAACAAATTAAATTAATGATGCAAACTACGCGTGCATGGTTGTTTTCGGGCATGCAACATATTATGGCATCAGGGATGTCATGCCACGGTGACTAATAATCTGGAAGACATGGATATAGGGAACTTGAATTGGATCCATGCAGGAATATTTCAGCATAATATCAAGCAAAATTGTTTCTCCATTATAAATGTGAGAAATCGACGCAAACATGATTAACCGATTGATCAATTTCAGTCCCAGTTTTCAATTTAACACCATAGCTCGTTCTCCTGAAGCCAAAATGTATTTACCAGCAATCATAAATTATAGTAAGCTTTATACTAACATGGATATGGCGGACCGTGATATTCGCTTAACAAAATTGCACACGATCATGCCACGAAGCAGATCACCGTTAAAATTATGTCATCATTACATTTTTTGAACCTGAAAAATGACCATACGAGCCTGGCAAACCTGAAAACTCAGGGAATTTAATTTTCAGAAGTTGATATAGCACCATGTGTGTAGATATTGGTGAGGGCTAATATAGACAGTAAAAATATCCATCTAATATATAGATCTAAAAATGCACAGAAGCGATTGCAACAACCGCATCGTGGCACATGCTTACAGAAAACAACCGAGCACAATTAACTATATAAACTGAAAATTCGAAATTGCCCATAGACTCAGTACTGTACATAAAAATTCAAAATTTTTTTTTAAAAAGATTATTATTTTTTATCTCCGAATCTATCCCCCACAATCACCATTAAAATTATGTAATCATTACATTTTTAATCATTGCATTTTTTGAACCTGAAAAATGACAATACGAGCCTGGCAAACCTGAAAACTCAGGGAATTTCATTTTTCAGAAGCTATAGCCATGTGTATACATGTAGATATTGGTGGGGGGAGGGATAACATGGACAGTAATATATCTAAAAATGCACAGAAGCGATTGCAACAACCGCATCGTGGCACATGCTTACAGATAACAACCGAGCACAATTAACGACAAACTAAAAATATGAGAATTGCAAATCAGAAATCGCCCATAGACTCAGTACTGTACATACAAATTTTAAAATTTTTTTTAAAAAGATAATTATTTTTGATCCTCCAATCTATCCCCCCACGCCGGCCGCCTCGATGGCGGAGCCTATTTTCCGGAGAGCGTCGCCAGGCCGCCATGACAGTTTGCGCCGCCATGGTGACTTTGACCCGTCTTAATTAAGACATGCGGACGATATTGTCTGACAACACTGTCTACCTGGCGGGGCCTTAATGAGGCGGGCCGCGTCCAATGGCGGCGCAGGGGCGCGATAATTAAAAGTGCGGGGATGGCTCGAAAATTCCATTCCTTTTTTTCCAATTTTTTTCTTCTAAATTTTTTCTCGTGCATGATTTTCGTTCCATCCTCGTTTAAAAATTTCGCAAACCCCACGCCAACAACATGCGGAGCATCGGAAACGCATCTTGCGTGCAACGACAGCATGCGAGGGGGGGAAAATGGGCTGCGCCCGAAGACGTCTGAATAAATTAATTTGGGAGGGGGGCTTAATTACCCATTCCGTTTTATTAAGACTATGGCGCACATATCCCTAGTTGCGGCTCGACAACATTGCGACGGTAATTGCGGCGAAATTGGCGCAGAAAACGCCGAACGGTGAGGTCGCGCTAGTTTCGCTTTTCTTCTCGGCGGTGTTCCATTAACGCGGCAGTACTGCAATTAGGCTCCTCGGTCGTACCTTTCGTCGACGTCCAGAGCACGGTATGAAGTTCCTACCCGGTTTTGACAGAAAACGGTAGGAACAAAATACCTCGCTCCTGACGAAGCGAATTTTGTCGGCGGTGTGGCTTTCGGCGCACGTAATCCACGGCTGCTCGGATGCACAGACGCCAAGATGGCGGCCGACGGAATGGAATCTCATTGATTTTTACTGTATTATTCATCGCGACGCTGCTTTTTTTTCTTCTCCGCTGCTTCTTCTTCTGCTCCGCCATCTCTACTCCGCGCACTGATTTCGGCAGCGAGAACCACCAGCCGGGGTCAGCACCACCGAATGGAACGGACGCACTGTGGACGATGCTTCGAAAAACGGCTTTTTTGGACGCTTCCGTTTTGCCGCTCCGACACCGACTGCCCAAATCTCGCTCATTGATCGGCCGCCCCCGAATGGCTCGCTCGACTGTTTTTCATATTTTTGCAGCCAATGGAGCCGGTAGGCGCTGGCCATTTTGGCTCCCGGCGATGCCCCAGGCATTGCCGCTGAGATTTGTTGAGAAAATGCACCCGTGGAAATTAACGGCTCTGATTTAGGTTGCTGCTGCTGCTGCTGTTATCATGCGCCGAAAACGACGCACAATGTGGAGCAACCCATTCGATTCGAGATGTTCGAACGCAGTTTTTTTTGGTTTTTTTACCGTTAAATCAAGAGGCTGTAATTTATTCGAAATGGTGTGTGTATATACATACGCTGTTCCGACAATGACCAATACGCGTTTACAACCTTACCGGATCACATGCAGAGTTCAACATCACCCACATCAGAGCCCAACGACCGTCATTATTTTCGGTTAAATTCGCCTCGTTTTCATCCAATGTCGTACCTTTTTTCTTGTCGAACACGCCACGTTCGAATTTTCAAATCGTTCGATGAAGAAACATGCACTGAAACGATCGAATTTTCAAATCGTTCGATGATGAAAACCTGAAACGTTCGAGTTTTCAAATCGTTCGATGATGAAAACCCGAAACGTTTGAGTTTTCAAATCGTTCGATGATGAAAACCTGAAACGTTCGAATTTTCAAATCGTTCGATGATGAAAACCTGAAAATGGCTGCTGTTTCGAATCGCACGCGCGTTCGAAATTTCGAATTCAAAACGTTCCAACGCCACCGACTGACTCGAATCGACCATTTTGTGGCTTCTTTTCCACGAATGTATTCGGTGATTTTTGAGTCTTCTTTCATCAATTTATCGCTGCGAATGGGATATGCGTACGGAGAGCGGTTACTACCTCGGGGTCTCAGCGGCTTCCCGGTGCTCGGTGCTCGGCATGGGCCAGCTCGCTCGGCCGGGCTTCTTCCAGTTTCATTTTTTCCCCCTTTGGCTTTTTTTTGGCCATTTCTTCTCCACCTCCTCCTCTTCTTCTTCGAAATTAGAAAACGCGAGCGGGGGGTATTTCTATTTCTGCCGTTTTTTAAAGCGGAGGCGGTGGATAAGCCCAAACACACGCGGGGTGGGGACTTTTGTTCGCGCGGCTAGGCCTAACGCACTATTTATGAAAAAATAAAAGAATCGAAATGAAAAAAAATCATACACCGGCGTGGAATAACAGACGCGGCCAACACAATCGAAACGTTCCGGTGTGGGAAAAGCCGATGCGGTTGACATCTGCAGCCGCTAAAAATACGATTGTTGGTGCGCTGGAAATTAGGCCTAGTTCGTTTACCCCGCCGTGTTTGTTCGTTGTTTCGTTATCGTTTTGGTGTGTGTTCATTTCGAGTGAAATACTCAGCCTGCTCTGAGCCTTTATGCCAGAACAGTCGAAATCAGTGTTATTTCTGATTGACAGGCACACACTTATGGTGCATGGATGTGCCATGCATCGCCACTGGTTTAATAATGTAATTATTATTTACCCCTTTACCATTACAGGCATGCAATATTATATTAGGTACATGTCCATTAACGGAACTAACTGTTATGTTAGGTTAGGTTAGGTTTAGTTAGGTTTTTTGATCGTTTATACCTACCCTAACATAATATGTAGTTCCGTTAATGGACAAGTACCTTATATTATTGTATGCTCAAAAAACCAGCTCGATAAGGTCCCCTAAAGAGTCCCAGCTTCATGGCTGCCCTATAGCCGCGCAGCATTTGGGCCCCAGAAACACGCGTGTGTTATCGGGTTGTTAAACCCTGGCGAATGAGCTTAACCTCATTATCGAATTAACGGCCATTGATGCGCGTGCTCGCATTGTTTCCGAGGTGGAACAATGGGGATAATTCGCCGCGATAACCCGTCGGTTAATCCCCGCTCCGATGTCGAGCCGCAATTAAACACTCCCGATCTGCCCCGCCGCGTTAGCGTCCTCATTTAATAAATTAGCATAAATTAACACGAGCCCCCCCATCAGTCGAAGACGAAGATGAAGAAAAAAAAACACCCCACCACCTCTGCCCGCGCACTCGTCTGCAGAGATGAGGTGGGGGCATAAACGCGCATGTCGCTCAACTTCGAATTTAAACCAATTGGCATCGACTGTCTTAGGAATTAGCCGCTGCTTAATTGACGCTCGACATGGATTCGCTCCACTTTCCCGCGGTTTTCGACCCCCACCCACCCCCGCACAAGTTTTCAACTTTTGAAAAACGAAAATTCGAAGGACTTTTCACCCCCGTGTATCACGCGCGGGCATTCGAACATCCAGCGAAAAAAAGAATTCCAAGTTTGAAAATTCGAATTACGCGTTCCATCAGTGGAACTTTAGAAGGAAAAAAAAATTCGAACCTGCATGCGTTCGAAGTCACCTGACTTCGAATGTGGCTTTTTTTTTTTGAAATTTGGTAAGTCATGATAACACCGATTGCATGGACTTATGCGGGATGGCGGCATGGGGATGGGAAATTGGGCATGCATCTTCATGCCACAAACTGCACTTGCTAAAAGTAGGAAAACTAAAAGTAGGAAAACAGTCTTACCTGCAGTGCACGTATCGGGTGGGTGCGGGGGGTGCAGGGTGCAGGGTGCACCGGTGGCAGGTGCAGCGCGGGTCCATTCGAAGCACACATTCGTATCCACATAGATTGGGGTGCGCCGAAATTACAAAATTTTGGCGCAACATTGTCGTCACTGCCCCGTGGCTCCTCGCAGCTCCGCACCTCGCCGGAGGGTCATGGTGGCGGGGTGGGTCTTGACCAAGTTGTCGCCGTTTTCGGTTCCTGCTCCCCCAAAAAAGTGGCTCGTCTTCGTGGACAGCTTCCGAGTGTTCTGGTGCAGTCCTCGCCGGGCCGAAAAAATCGCCACGCTTTTTTAGCGGAAAACACGATTTTTCAAAAAAAAAAAAAAAAAAAAAAGTACAAGCAGCCGAAAAAAGAAAAAAAGCAGGTCCCCTTTTTTTCGCTTGCTCGGCACGAACTTCCAACTTGATGTAGCTCTTTATCAAGCCGTGCGTTGAGAGCGGATCGTAGCTACTGAAAGCCAGCATCGTGGCGCTCGGATGCCAGCCTCGTGCCCTGGCCACGCCCACCGCCGCCATTGGAGGCGCCCCCTGGAGGCCGCGCCCGGGGGCTGGGCCGGCGCGCCAATCAGCAGCGCCGGGGGCGGGGCCTGCCAAGCCGCCATCTTTGCAGCTCAGGAAAAAAACTGGAATGGAAAAAATACGAGGAGAAAGAGTCTAGCCGGAGTCTGTGCATTTTTCACATGTGCGTTTTTGTGTCGAATGCACCGACTGCGTGGACCTGCGCACCTTTTTCTGGCTCCTCCACCCCGAAATTTTCTTTTCACATCAACTTGACCACCTGATTGCAACCCCCACCCCCCCACCCCCCCGGCGTCTGTTGGAGACGGGGCTGCAGTTAGACGGCCCGAAAAAGTTTATTCAACTGTCGCACGCACCTTAAATCATCCGCGGATTTGAATTGCTGAGGGGTCTCGAGGAACGAAAGTTTTTAGCAGAATGGCCGCCAGAATTTTAGTTTTACCAAGTTTTTCAACTTTCGTAAGATGCACTCCAGGCGCGCGGTGATACGTGGTGGAATCGCTGGGGAAACGTTTTAAAGTTTAAAACATTTGCATTTAAGTTTACAGACATACTGTGAATGACTGTTGGTACACAGGTGTCAGGGGCGGATCCAGCTTTTTTTTTCAAACGGGGTCCGTCACCAAAATTCGACCATTATATAATCGAAACGCTAATTTATGACATGACATGACCTCTTTTCAAGTCTGCAGTGAGCACATGTATGTATATGGAGGCCTAAGTATACATGTTAAAAAAAATATTCGCACAAACTAGTTCATTTTTTGCATTTTTTTTCAACATTTTTCAAAAGCTGTTCATTTTTTGCAAAATTTTTTTGCAAAACCAGCTCACTTTTTTACATTTGTTCGCAAAATTATTGCATAAGGCAGCTTTTGCTACTTTGCTGACGTTTTGCATTTTTTTTTTAAATTTTGCAAAACCATGTTTACTTTTTTGTATTTTTTTTGCAAAAAATTTGCCAAGCCAGTTTACTTTTTTGCATTTTTTTGCAAAAAATTTGCAAAATCAGTTCACTTTTTTGCAAATTTTTTTGATTTATTAACCATTCTATCTAGTATGAATTTTTATTTTTTGGTTCCAATCTATCTAGT
>JAQFYZ010002203.1:0-18231 GCA_034695085.1 Cylindroiulus punctatus
GAATTAAAACATTTAGTTTCATTTGAAATTATCATATCTGTCCAAAATTATCAAAATTCAATTGCAAAAAATCACTGCCAATGGGCCTTAAAATAAGCCTAACATATTCTAAACAATACGGGCATCTTTTTCCCTCGATGGTTCCTGTCCACTATCAATTTTTTTTTTTTAATTTCGGTCTTAATTTGGCTTTCCTAATTTTCTGACATTTTGCTTTTTTTCCAACAGGTGAAAACGGATTCCTAGAAAAGTCATGTTTTGGGAGCCAAAGTTTCTCCTATGACAAGAAAAAGAAGAAAAAACGGCGGCACCGGTAAGTTGCAAGGCTTCACGAACCAATGCACTGTGCCATTTCTCAAACTAAATCAAAACTCGTTTGTCTTTGCAGAACAATATTCACCAGTTACCAATTAGAAATACTGGAAAAAGCATTTAAAGAAGCTCACTATCCAGACGTTTATGCGCGCGAAATGCTCTCCCTCAAGACAGACTTGCCAGAAGACAGGATACAGGTAAGAACGACCTATTTTGGAAGACAGTGCATTTATTTTTTTGGAGAAATCCATCATACAGACACTTAGCACAGCACCACGAAAGTATGTAAAAACCGAAGAACGAAACTCGTCCAACTTGACTTTTCCGTTACCAAATACTGATTTCCTTACCAAAATAGAGGCAGTTTTTGGTGATCATGGATACGAAAAACTCAGATTTGACACGAAACAAATTCTTCACTGTCATTGGTTATGTTCAGTCACGTGTGGAGGGATGCGCAAAAGACACATTATCGGTACAATGGTTCTATTGCGCATCCCCATCGCAGTCATTGAAAACGCCTCGAAAAAGCACTTTTGAGGCAGTTTTCAGGCCGAAAATAATTATAAACATATTAGGCGGGGCCTACACTATAAGTTTAATCCCAAATTAGCCCCTTATTTCGTTAAAATTGACATGTTGATTTGAGTTGCCAAATAATGACCCAAGATGGCGTTAAGTATTCAGCAAAATGTTTAGGCGCACTCGACACGTACCAAAGTTTGCAGCGTACCAAAAAATAGGATAATTTGGTAAGTTAACATTTTCGTATGAACACTTTGGTGGTGCTGCGCTAAGTGTCTACTATCCCAGTTTAGACGACATTAATGGTGGTCCCCGAAAATAAATCTCAGCGCATTTACTATTCGTTATACCACACAATTTGTCCAACTGAATATAGCAATACAGTGCATGGTGATCATAAACTTTGACCAGCATTAAAAAATTAATTTCAATCATGTTTTTGAAAAAATGTGGAACTCGAAGGCTGTAACCGCTGTAATCGCTAGAATCCAAAATCTCTTCCTTGTAACTTAACAATTTCTTTTAAGTAAATTTGTGTAATGATCATGGTTGGACGTTATGATACGTCCTATATTTCAAGGTGATCAATTATTTGAACCGATAAAAACAATAACAGTAGTTTGTTTTAGTTGGTTTTCTAGAATCGGCACATTTTTTCAACGTGTGCATCTAGATATTCTATTTTACTTGCATCACTATGCTGTTGATAGTGTAGGGGAAACGCAGATTTCCGATCTTGATGTGAATTTATCTGTTATCCTTTTCATATGGTTCAACTTCCTGTGGTTGCGCGTGTATTGTGTTAAAGCGTACATGTACGACAGCGGATTCTGCCAAAATTCGAGTTGATTTTGAAACTCACATCTTCCAAGGATTTCGATTTCCTTTTTGTTCCTGTTATTCAGCCAGAAGGAATTTTTCTTTTGTGGTGGCCGAAGAATGGTTGGGTTTCCATCGTTTTGATTTAGTCAAAATGAATGACGTGCAAAGGAAAGAAGCTGCATAAATATTCAACGTGTAAACGATTCAAAAACGTCCCACTATATCAGATGATTTTTTCTACGGAAAACGCTCGAGTTCCATTTGCAAACATTTCCGGTCACATTTCGAATATCAGTTTAATTAACGATAAATCAAATTGAATATATTAATAATTACATATATTTATTTCGCTCACTACTTTTGCAGAAATATTTTCAATTGACGCCTGGTAAATGCATACTGTACCTAGTATTTTCCTTAATTAAACCTAACTCTTCGAGACGCAATTGGTTCGCTTCGTTTCTTTAATTATATTCCATGCATGTAAAGCTGACATAAATTAACGCTTTAATACCGTCTATTCATTAAAAAACTTCATTTGTAATTTTAATAGGATGGTGTATGGGACCAGACGCGTTAATAAGCACCCTGTCTGTTATAAATCAAACAAATTGCGTTTATAATTTTTCGTTTTATTTATGAAAATTGCAATTTTTCTAATTTCATAAATATTCCGAGTTAAACGGAGATCTGCAAAACATGTAGAGTAAGCTTGTGCATAGCGAAACTATGCATGAAATTCAAATGCTATCAAATTTATTTTTTAAACTTGATCTACATAACAATGATGACACCAGTTAAAGAAAGCTAACATTCAGAAGAATAACTATCCAGATATATTTGGTTACAAACTACAGTATAGCAACTCACCATCGAATCGATTCATCATTCACTTTCATAACATTATCATCAAGATTAGCTTGATGAAATGATGAACTCTTTAAGTAGCATTTTTTATTTCTTTTAAAAAAAATTTCAAATGTGTGCACTAGTCGTTACGTATGAACAAAGAAATGATTTTTCCACATCTGTAAGTGCAATGAAAAGGAGGTGTATGCAATTATGTGGCTATTAAAGGGCTTCAAAAATGGATCGAAAGGCAACACCATTGTTTCCAAAAATAGGCGGAGCCAAGCGAAAAATGACAATAACTTGACACGCCACTGAGCAGAGTCTTTCTCAATAACAATTCCCTTCTAATAATTGCATTTTGTGGTTGATGTTCTCTTCAGGGACCAACTACGTAATGGCAGTCGGTGAAGAATTTTGATTGCAATTGCTTGTTTGCGCACCAACACCACAATAATGCGCCTGGGTTAAGAGTGGGTCAATATGGTCAGCAATCAAGATTACTACTTGGCCGGGTTCGAACTAGCACGAGGGGCAAAATGGCCTATTGCGTTAAACATTTTATAAGGTTGGTCAAACTCAAAGACGTAACAATGGGCAAAAAAACACATTCGATACAACACATGGGGGGCAGATTGCCACGCTTTCGAAGTGGGAGGGCTATATCGACCCATGCACACGGACAAAAAAGGTTTTAACTTCATTGTTCTTCATTTCTATCAGGAAAGTATAAATGAAGTCAGGTGGAAAGTAGAAGAACGTTGTACGTCATCTATTTTACAGCATTATCACACCAAGCAGAAATTCCTTTCCCGTCGCCATTTCCTAGATATTGGCAGAGCGTGGACAGGACAGGTCGAAAGGTTTGCTGATGAAGTGCGAGAATAAAATTTAGTTTTCAAGCCTGATCGCACTCTGTGCCACCTAAATGGTGACCTGCAAACGGCCAGTTTCCACCCAAGATTCCCTTCGGCTAATAGAATTTTCGCCAGGACAACACTCGCCATTTGGTCAGATTCCCACCCAGATTCTAGGGAATTTCTCACGCCAGTTTGCATACAGTCCAACCTCGTTATAACGAATTGGATGGGACCACCAAAATTTGTTCGTTTTAACCGTAATCTGTTATTGAAGATCGTTTATTATTTCTTTTGCAACATTTGTCCAAAAGTGTTAAGTCTGAATGAGAAGGAAGTCGAAATTTCATTCAGACACTTAACTACCCTGCACACATACAAGTAAAAATTGTTTGAAATAATGTTTTTTGAAGATAGTGCAAATACATGCGGAAATGGGACTGTCTTGCAACGGAATGTATGTCATCAGATCGATGACATCTTGACAGCACCTTCTGTGAGCTGATAAATGGGTTTAGCGAGTGTTTTTGAAGTGATGTCCTGTAACTTTAGTGCATGGGACCTCGAAAATGTGTTCGTTATAACCGAAATAATTAACAAAATAATAGTTAATAATAATTAACAGTATAAATTAACATTATTTCTGTATAGGCTGTGACGGGGATTGGAAATACTGTTCGTTATAACGAGGCTTGACTGTAGGCCTACTTGAATATCGGTTTTTAGTAATTCTTATTTCGCAGGTATGGTTCTGTTTGCAATAAGTCAGAGAGATCATCAAATTCTTCCCTCATTACAAAAAAGTTACAAGGATCAGAGCTTTAAAGATCTCTGTTTGTATTTAATAATTAAAAATAGTGATGCGATGCCATGTAAGAGCTTTTCAAATTTTATATTTGTATTTTCTTTGTTGTTGTTGCATCAAACGCCATCATGTGAGCAAGGACTGGTACAGAAATGCTGAGATAAGATAACGTCCTTGTTACCCCTATAAGCCAGACGATGAATTAAATTCCGGAAAAGCTAAAATCCAAATTCATCAAAACCAAAACTGAGAGTTCAATTTCGACATTTCTCTATATGCCACGCCGATGCGAATTTAATTCTTTTAGCGTTTGCATTACTTTCCATTACGTTGAAAGATGTCTCTCAGAAACATTTATCCACTTTCTTCTGGCAACGTAAAAATGCTTCCTAAAGGAAAAATATCTCGTTCGCCGCTATATCAGTAATCTCGTTCCATTTTTATTGCCAACGAAAATACGAAAAAAGTCCTATTTCACCGCCAGTAAAATATATCCAGGAAGGAAAACTTCAATCCTTTTGTTATTTTGAGTGCAGTTTTTATTGAACTAGTCTCACCTTTATGGCGGCTGCCCAAATACCGCTGACGTTCGCGGGGAATTGCTATACTGCCGCTTTGGGCGTTTGGAAATTGCCAGACGTTTAAAGCTTCACCACAGTGCATGAAAACCCCACAGATAAGTACGGATTAGGGGGAGTAGGCACACCACCTAATGCGAGATTTATTCAGGAACACTGAAACAGGCCATCGGCGGACACCTGGCATTGCCAACGATTTAACTGCGAGGAAATTAATATAATAAAAACGTATATTAATAAACCTACAACGAAACAGAGACATACATGTTCTCTTCGTCTTCAACGAATGTAAACGTTCAGAAGTCATTATTAAAAACATTACTTTATCCCCCATGTGGCATCATTTTCGACAAAACATGTGGTAAAGTTGCATGACCGTTTTAATTCTAACTCCATTGCTCACACGACTTTTTTTTAAATGAAATTTTCTGACTTTCCCGGTTTTTCTATGATTTTTTGGGTTTTTTCTTGTTGGTAACGATCACTGAAAGCGAGATCAAGAAAATTCTTCTAAATTCCTTTGCTTTCAAGAACCGATGGAGAATACGGCTATACAATTACATGTGCATTATATTAGAAAAAAAAACGTTGTCTATATGCAGGACTAATTCCATCCAGCCAGTCATCAATTCAAATCGATTATATTGTTACATGCTTTGTACACAGAAATTCGAAGGTTTTTTTTTCACAACGGAGAAAAGGAATGTATAGAAAACCTAATGTGAAATCTAATGTTTCCGCAATTTATTTATGACTGCATTTTTATAATAAGGTTACGTGAGTAGAAAACAGAGTTCGTCATATTGAGCAGTCATCTGGCAAGCCTTATAAAACAGATTTGAAATATCAAAAAATAAATTATGTCGTATCAATACGATTCCCCGAGATGATGCCCATGTTTTCAAATTAGCCCAGCATCTTGTGATCTACCCATTTCGGGCATCACGTATAAATCAAATTCTTTACCAACTCAGACAGTCATTTTACGTCATGGGACATTTTCGAATACAGAATCCAGACAAGCAGATTCAGTTTTCAAAAACGATACGAGAGCGTCAAGCATCCATGCTGGATTAAAATTTAGCCTTTATGCAATATTTTAATTTTCTCCAAAATTCTCCAAAATTTGAATTCTCTATAAAAATGCGACACAATCACATTTGATATTGAAAAATATTCTGAACTGTGAACCACATTAGAGACGGTCTAGCCAAAGAGTATTGGGATACTTGTACTTCTATATAAAAATGCGACACAATCACATTTGATATTGAAAAATATTCTGAACTGTGAACCAAATTAGAGACGGTCTAGCCAAAGAGTATTGGGATCCTTGTAATCATTAGAAGCAATACTTAAGAGTTCACAGAAATATGCAGAAAGCGGCGCTCACTATTTTTTATATTACACAATATCCAATAAATAAATTCACTGAAAATGTGTTCCACATTTCACAGACACGAGATAACAATTCCCATATCAAACATTCGGGAATAACGAGGTACTTTTTTAAGCATGATTCATGAATTCACACATGAAGCCAATCTAAGTAAACAAAACGTATTGTTCAGAATTAGGGGGAGTACCTCTGGTGAATTATTGTGCATTTTTATACAATAGGTATTTCGATGTAAGTATGAAGGTATAGCTGAACATGTACAGTGTATTGCAAGAAAATTCGCAAAAAGTATCTTGTGAATACTGCTAACACAAGTTGACATTCTTAAAGTTCATTAAATAACCCATTTCCGGCAACTAATTGACGATTATAATTGAATGATTAATTGGAATATACAGTACAAGTACGAAAATAAAAATGCTAAATGAAGATTAATTGCACATACAGCTTACGGAGTCTTTTAATTGACTTTTAGAGAAACAACACTGATTGCCGTCGTTTGCAGAGAATCAGGAATTAATTGACTTCAATCAGAAGACGTCTTTTGTAAGAATTGAACGAGGGAAACATTGTTTTCGCACCTTGCCTTCGATTCCTACTACACAGGAATTTAACACTCATGACGATAATATGAATACACCCTATTGTAAAGTTAATTTGATTATTTTACACATCACATAATTTGAGTCATGCAGTCCCTAAACAAAACAGCATAAATGGCTCGCGATTGTCTTTGTTTTTATATACATGTAATCATTTTAGACGTTGTTATCTATTTTCATAATAATTTGCACATTTTTCCTTTCTAACATTTTATGTTTAAGCCTAATTACTTTATTTTAGCTCGCCATTTTCTGCATATTTAATTTTATATGTCAGTCTCCAAATACAACTTATGAGGTCCTTGCCCAGTATATGCACGCACGGGTTCAGTCTTTTTTATAAAAAAAAGTCTTGAATACTGTAGAGAGTTCGTAGTGCTGCAATATCCCAAAATAATTCACCAATCTGATGGGTGGCGTTATTGCAAACTGCACATGCAGTGCTATAGAAGAAACGTAAAATGAAAGTCATTTTCAACCATAACGTCTAGACCAATGCTGAGTTCTCGGTCCATTTTCAAAAACTACAATATAAACCTTCATAAAATTACGAAAGTTTATATTTTATAAGTCTATCGCAAAAATCACTTGTGCCCCCGCTCTATTGATGTATATCGTATGGAAATTTTTATATGTTATTATGCATAATGCAAAATTATATTGCGAGGAGCTATGCTTACATACGGCTTGCACACTATACAGGAATACATCAACTGCGTCTCCTTAACCTATTTAACTTTCTGTGAAATACGTTTCAAATCTGGGTTTATTATGATGGAGTTTTGATGGACGTTCGTGATATGCATGCCGTTTCTTGAATCCCTGTTTTATTTCATAACTTCGTTTCTGAAAAAATCATGAAGGCTACGCACCGTCATGGATATCCTGAGTATTGAGCAGATTGATATACGTTGCACGAGTTGCCCAATATTTTACAAAAAGGTGGTACTCGTAATTTGTATAGGAATTCTTCGAGGGATGAAAGCATAACGGAGGTGAAACTGCTAGGAAAAATATGCAAAGCATGCTATTCACCTCTATAAGTCTATAAAAATGCAAAAGTCAGCATTAACAGCAAAGTTGATTCGTTGGTAACTTGTACCGTGTCTGCAAGCAATGTATCTAGTTTTCAATATTTCCAATGCAATTTGTTTGTGTAACATTATAAATTTTTTAAGGAAAGAAGAATAAATATAAATTTAAGTGTGAGGATCATTAATGCATCCAATATGCAAAGTGCCCTCATTTAGTCAGACACTGCTATAAATGCACTTGGAGCTATTGCAACATATAGAGACAAATATGCTGTATCTGGTTTTAGAAAACTCAAGATATCACACCCTCGAGGATTGTGAGTGTTTTTCAACATATCACCACTCACATGAAAGTGCCTTGGTGTATGGGAGCTTGATGTAGGGTGTGTTAAAGCCTACATGTAAACATTTTAAATGCTCATGGATGGCAAACTTGGGTACCATTCTCACTTCTTGGGATTTGCCATACACATGTTCAGTACTTCCATATCGATCGATTTGACAAATGGAAATGGCGATAAAATCTTAAATCTATAAACTAAATAAAGTCCCTTTTATACTGCAGTTGACATATTGTTACGTGAAAGCAGCAGTTCTAGTGATAAATATTATTTTACTCAGAAAAGCTCCTGTAGCATTAAGATTCCCCATGTCAGACATTTCAACTGGAGTAACTTTTGAAACCTGTATATGAAGATGAAACCAAATTGTGGCGCTAGTTTACTGTTAACAACTAGTTGGCAAAGTTGGAATAAACTTCATTTGTCGCTAAAGTTTTATTTAATAAGACCAGTTTTGACTCATCCTTCATACTAATGATACCACGTTATCACAATCCGATATAAGAACTGTCATTATATCTTGTGCAATATACAATTGTCGAGTCGCACGTTTTTCAATGGTAATATCAAGCAAGTATTAGTTTTAAGTTATTCTATATGCACTATCAGAAATTCTCATATCGAAACATTCACTTTGAACTTTCAAAAGCCTTTCATAAGATGGTCCCTTCCATCGATTCCCCATCGTATTTCTATTCCGTTTGATGTTTTAGTAGCTGTGTGTCTCCGGGCTGTTTTAGAGTGCATGGTTTCTTTGGCTATGCGAGCATGCTGATAGTTTATGCACATAGCGATATTCAAAGTGGCTCTCTGTGCCTGGCATTAGTAATATTGGGCTTACGGATGGATGGTTTTTGTATAAGTTACCTTTTACACTCCGATAGTGTCATCGGTATCGGGATATATGTTAAAAAGTTAAAGAATTTGTTATCACACAAAGGCACACGCACACGTTAAGCCTGTTTAAACTGTTTACATGCCAATGGCAGTGACTTTTAACTTGTTTGGTTTGAGGTGCCTTAATTTTGAATGAAACCACCCCATCTGAAGTTTTCAAGTAACGTAAGGTGTGTAAAACAGGTTGACACACGAACTTTGATATACAGGGTGTAATTGCACACGTGTTGCCATTCCGATTAAAAAAACTATGATAATTTTCAGATAATCGTGTTTCGTAGTCTCAAACTGTGCAGGTTTTTTTATAAATTGTGCAAGCAATTTTATCCACTTCGGAATGGCACATTTGCATCAAGAATATCAGCACTTAAGCTTAAAAAATAAACTGCATTCGAAAGATGTGGATGTTGTACAAATATGAAAATAAATATAATGTGATATCAAAACACAACTGTTATACATGCTCAGCATAATAATGTAGGAGCTACATGTATAGCACTTTTTAACATAAACAGAATCGAAAATGTAGGCTTCCATTCGCCAAATAAAAAGTTCTGTCGATCGTTTCATGTCAATAGCGATGGAAATCACAGAAACGCCATTTGCATCTGGGCTGTTTATCACATATACATGTATATTTATCACCTTAGGCATGCATTTATGCCCCAACACTTATTGTTCTTCCCTTTTTTCTCTGCCTAGACCAAAAATGTTGTATGTGCTTAGGTCTGTATTTTTGTCTTCGCATGACCATTTTACGAGCGAAAATAATAAAGCAGAAATAAAATTGAGGATATAAGAAAGTGATAGAGTTTTCATATTCATGATAATGTTTCTATTTTCGGATTGAGATCATTTTCCCCGCATTACCCATGCGTAAAACAAATATGATAGTAAAACTCCATAAAAATGAACACGCAGTCTAAGTATTAATATGATTCTTCGAATCTGTTTTGCCTGATATTGTGTGTACTTGTGTTCGGATGGTATTGACGTAAAAACCCCATGCAGCACGAAGAAAATTGTATACGTGCATTATACGAGATAACGAATAATGTCAAATTCGTAGAAGTCGAACGAGTTAGTTTTTCTTGGCTGTTATCTTGCATTATGCCGAATTATAAACATAGCATGCAGAGACTAGAAAAAACTTTGCATCTTTCGATAACATATTAGACAGAATTCGTGCCACGAATTTCAGATTTAGTCATTGTAATGGGCCGTAGATAATGCGCCCATTAATACACGCACCTGTACCGAGAATAATGTAAGGCTTATTATGGCTTTATTATACTGTGGAAGATATGTCATAAAGCATATACTGATGCTCAGGAAAATGTATCACTAAATCTGAATTATAGATCGCATCGTGGTTTTCCAGCTAATCGGTGCGATAAAATAAGCAATCATCTCAAAATTAATCCCTAACATACATTTAAGGCAGAGAGGACGGCTGAATCGAATAGAAGAAAACGTATTTGCAGCATCCTCCATCATATTATATAACGCAATGTTCGTGTGCAATTTTGATAAATTCGTCGAGATACGCCATAATTGCGCATGTCGACACCATATCTTACATATGCAAGCACGATGATCGACCAATTATTTATAGTTGGTCGATAAGTGCTTTTAGCAATGTAAGTACGCCGAAATGGTTATTGCCCAGCAACCATTTAGGTTATTTTCAAGAATTTATTGTAGATTTCATAGACAAAGCTATCTAACAGATACTTTTAAGATGAGACAAATAACGTGAATTTGTCTCCCATTACATTATAGGACGGAATGTCAAACTAGATTGCTCGGAAAACTCCAAGTCATGTACATATATGTAGTGGTGGTCGCAGCCTGCAGGGCCATTCACTCTGTCCCGCAATTTAGAACCGAAATAATTGCAGGATTATTTCGGAAAACTTGTAATTTCGTTCATGCAGTACAGTGCATGAAATAAGTAATCTCTTCAAAATGCTTGTTTTTGCCTAACTTGTCATATCTAGCTAATTGTAAGCCGACATTGTGTATACCTAATGCAAATCAAAGAGAAGTATTCTTATTTTGAGTGCAAGCTTGAATGGGCGCATCTTAATGTTAATGCTTTTGCAAGCTTTAGAAAATGTTGTGATGAGCTCAAAATATGCGACTCTGCTAACGCACACATTCTTTAGGTGCGAAATCGTGCTTTGCGTTTTAAACCTGGCTTAAGTAAAACAAAATCCAAATCTCATCTTTCTCACATAGCATAATATTTTTACCTCTTTTTATTTTCACGCACTTGTCATCGCGAATCGATGTTGTGCATTACCATGCGTATGTACCTGCAATGCACTTCAAACAGAATTTGTTTAAGGTTGTGTTTTACGTACATGTGCAAAATAATTTTCCACATACCTTCAACTTAGAACAGTGTGCACGCTGACGCCATTAAAAAGTTACAGTCATTATATTTTGTTCCATTAATTAGATTGAATGATGTGCCTTCATATCATTTGTAATAAGATATAGTCACCATCATAAATTAGTAACAAAAAAATTGCGATGATGAATTCTGGCTTGCCTTTGTATACCTACAGCATACGTATATATCTGTACCTGCAAATGTACTGGATTCTCTGGCAGGCATTAAACTTTAAACAGGCCCTAATAAAATGCTCGTGTCAGGTGCATGCACACGCAATTTGTCCTATGTCCTTAGAGAATAAATCACGATGTATTACTTAAATTTCTTTGTTATGGTGAATGACAACAAGTACATCTACCAACAATCTTGCTCGTTGTAATCTATTTGATGAAAAATTTTACCCATATATCTACCGTCTGTTAAAACGTCATTCGTGTGCTTTCATGGCAAGTGTTTAATGGCCCCATAAATTAAGGCACTCACTTCGACTGCTTGCATTTTTAATTTGTTTTAAAATTAGTTTTCAATTTGTTTTGTGTATATGCCACACTGACTGGGTGACTCGCAATTTATTTAACACTGACGTTTCTTCGAATTCCTGTAAAATCACCCTGGTACATTTATAGGGTCTTTCAGAAACAGTTGGACCATTTTGTACATGTACAGTATGTGACCAGCCAAAGCACAGACCAAGGTGTTGATTGGTTCTGAGCAATCTGTTCATTGTGTAAATGTAGCACATTAGGAGTTCTGGTGCCCTACGTTTTTGTATGGAAAATGTTATAGTCAGTTACGGTATAACTTAGCATAGTTTGGTCAGTCAACTATACTTACAATGTTCAAGCAAATCAGAAATTCTGGAACACCATGTATTTTCATATTTTTTCTCACAAATGGTCATGTCCAATGATATCGCATTCACGGCGTTAAATGAAACTCCAGAATACACTGTGCAATGAAATGAATTGAATTACACTAATCAAAGCATTACGACAGAAAATGCCATTGCCAGGTTCATTATGTTAACGCAGTAATCGGGAAGAAATCAATTATTACAGTCGTTATATGAATGTCATATTGACCAAGGGGAAGTACTTTATTCTTCTGCACTTTCAGAGCAAAAGATCTCGAGATTTGAATTTCTTTCCTTCCAAAACCCCGCCATATCGGCGTTTTTTGATGAGGACGGATTGCAGACAGATCTCATTCTGGCAATCCGCTTCTTACTCTTACAATAGAGCTGTTGGTGCAGGTTTTAAGTGGGGCAGAATAAATACGAGGCATAAACAGACAACAAACCGAGCATTCGGGAATGCCAAGATCGATGGAAGAGAAACTGCATTTCCTTCGCATGATTTACACGCGGGATCATGGTGACAAATTCCGCATTGATCCATGCATCATTGCAAATGGCCTCCCGAATATTTGACTTTCAAGTTTTTTTTTCTTCATATTTCACCGACCCCCACGCACATTTCGCAACACCCGCAATATTGGGTTGAGCATAGATTCCTCCTCCGCACGTGTCTCCATCCGTTTTGCTTTTTTCTGACAAAGTATAAGCTTAGTTTTTCAAATTGAAATCGTGACTTATTGCATCGCTTTGAAAAAGAAATGCAACTCGTCCAATAAAACAGCCTTTCCGAACGCTTCAATATTTTTGCAATTTTTTCCTTGGCTTATTCGATTGTCTTCGAAATCAACAACAAATGAAATTGCACTGAGACGACACTGTCTCGGTTTCATATGTGTCAAGTCTGCTGCTTGCAAAGACGATGCTTCGCCAAATTCGTTTTACCCAGAGCTGCTTTTCGAGGTATAATAAAAGAAAATTGAACTGTTTTTCACACGATGCCTGCGTGCACCAGGCCAAAGTTAGCTTATTTTGCTAACTGGATGAGGAAAAAACACAGGCTTCGTCTGGGGCTTAATTAGAAAATGATGGGTCCTGCACGAATAAATTTAATCAGGCGCCAATAGCGCATTTTTACACGTGGATATATCAGAAAATCCATCGAGATGTCTGTGTTTATTTTAAGCCGAAAACTAAACAATCCATTGGGGCGATGCCTTAATCACTTTTTGCCCATCACTAACTGCGTTGGATATGCGCACGGGCTTGTTTTATTTGGAGCAGTTTAATTTCGGATAGACAGACGGCAATGGCAAGTGAGCCATAAAGCTTCCAACGATGTTTATATTTCAGCTTAATAAGGTCAAATGGAGATTTATGGTGAAGTGGCTTTGCTAAGAAAATAGGAAAGCCGGAGAAAGCGAAGTGGGTTATTCAATAAATAGCTAAGAAAACACTCGCGCAGAATTGAAATTCTCTCGACCAGAGACGCATTTTCCCGGAGTGCCATTTTTAGCTCGCTTTTTATATTATGCATTTTAGTAATGGAAACTGAAAGCCAAGATTCACTGGAGCTGCTTTGCGAAAAAAACGTGTGACGCGACGAACATTTGACAGCCCTATGAGACTCGGTAATATCATTAGACTAAGTTACGTGGAAATTTATTTCTGCAAAACAGAAAAAACGAGCAAAAATGATATAGACCGCATGCGTTCACATCATTGAATTTAATGGGGAAAAAGACTATGTATAGAATAAAGCAAATTTCCATCACCAGCTTGCTCTTAAAATGTAATCCATGTTCAACAGTTGGTTATGCCCCAGAATTGTGGCTGATCAGGGATGTGCTCGGAGCTAAGCGGCGATATATGTTATGTATAAATACAACTTGGATACTGCTTAAGAAATAGACGAAACTTAAGTAAGCTCAGTAGTAAACAATCAACTCACATTGTGTTAATAGCGCCAACTATCTGTATTTAAAATTGATGGTCTAGCATGAGTTATGTTGGAATATCTTTGGAATATTTTACAAAAAGGTACAAATCCTTGACTTACTTATTCGTCTCTTACTGATTCATTTCATTACATGTATTTTGGAGACACGAAAGTAGGCAATCACACATTACGTATTGCTAGCACAGATTGCCTCATTCGGGGGCTTATGTTGCTGCTTGAAAATGTGTTCCCAACTGGTGATGACATGCATGCAATAATAATAATAATATTATTTATCCGAATGGGTTAATTAAGAATGGAATACTTGGATGGTATCCAGTGACCGGTAGCCACCCTATATACCTTAATTGGTTACAGTAAGATATAATTATCACCCATTTACAACTATGCTAAATATTTATTGGTACAGACAACATTTTGGAAAAATGTTTTTAAGTACGATGCCATACCATGACGCATGTAATATAGGGACCTGGCAGTATTTTTTAAAAGAAGCGTATGGGTGCTTGCTTTCATTACAAGATGCATGTAGTATGATGCTCGGTTTAACGAGGAATTTCAGCCCAAAGAACTTGATGGGCAATAAAAGATGAAATAACAATATACTCTGGGATATATCCCCAGTTAGCTAATAGAAATTAGGAAATTTACGGTGGATCAACTCGTAAAACTGGCAATGTCTGGCTTGGCGGCAAGAATCGAGAGTAACGTGATAATACTTTTGTAATTATACATAAAACTAGCATTTTACGAAAACAACTGTATATAAACGGCAAAAAGACCATCCACTAATTTAGCAATTAATCGTAAAGTCTCCTTCAAGAGGGTCGTTGTTTTTTGAGGCGCGCTAATTAATTCAAATTTCCACCGCCCTTATACGGCCTGTACTGTGTTTTATTTCCCAAAACACTAAATTCAGCACTTGGAAAGTGGAGCCAAAATCGAATGCGCTGGAGTGTGTCTACCGAATTACTCTCAAAACATGAGTTTAATTAAATGAGAGGTTATAATTAAATATATAAAACGCATTTTATAAGTGCCCCAATAGACAGATTGGAAAAGTAAAAGGAATCTATTCGCAGTATCTCTAAAAAAACTTCATTGCCTACCAAAGTTACATTAAGCAGAAGTGCACGCCATCAGAAACCTTTAATAATTTCTAGATACCATTTTGAAGATGTAATTGCAGTACAATGTACAGTACATGTTTGCAGCATCTCCACTTCAATACAAACAAACGCCACTTATATCTGTGTGAAAGATTGGAGGGATCTTTCGCTTTTTAAAACTGGATTAGAATATTTGACCAAAAAGGCTATTGATGATTTCTGAACAACGATGCAAGTTTGAAAATGACGTCACATTTCTGATTTCATTGGATCACTGTTATACGCTAATTTCTCAATTTCTACCTTATTTACGTGCAAATTAAGATTGTTCCACTTATGACTTTCTGTATGAACATGTATCTTTAAAAAATGCTCCAGGTAGTACGTGATGCGTGTATAACTAATGGCTATAATACCAGAATGCGCTTAATTGGCGCAATAATTGGCTTCGCGATTTAGGGAAAAGGGTCACGAAGTCAATTTTCAGAGCGGTTTCTAATTAGGAAGTCTCTATTATAAACAAAAATAACGTGATTATGTACTCGAGCTGATTTCGTCAAAAGTCACTGTCGACTGACTACAGGTTAATCCAAGCCAACCACTTAATGTTGAGCATATTATATATAGGGAATTACTCGTAATAAACGTGAAATGGATCAGCACACTTGAGAAACGTGCTGTAAAATCGTCTGCGTGAAGAATTTAAGACAATTTGTAATGGGCTAACAAGCAAGAGGTTTTACAACACTGGCACAAATGTAGTGTAAGCTATTTGAAACTTCTCACAAATGCAAATATTATGTAAACTTTGCACGTGTGACTTTTTTGTTGCTAATTTGTCCACCGTGATCTGCACTGAAGCCGAAACAATGTAATTGTTCATCAACTCGATTTTTGAAAAAAAATTCACGCAATTTTTCGCAAATTTGGTGACGAAATTGTTGACTTGAAATCCATACTAAAGTTTGCATTAAAAACCACTCATTCTGCTTGTTTTACAATATCCACCATGATTACGTCTACAGAGCATGCTGATGATAATTTTAGTTACATGGTACATCTGCTAGTAACGCCTATTTCAGAAGTCCAATTACGATTTTTCGCCAAAAATTAAATGAATACTCAATTTATCGAAAGGGTCGTGGAAATTAAGGCCTGAAACTTTCAATGATTCTGCAAGTTTTCGGGACTTCTATTTAACGAATTAGGATTACATAAGAATCGCCATAACGTCTCATTAAATAAGTTACGATTTAACTCCTCCAAGAAGTATTGTTGGAGCGAATGCTAAGGGTCTTAAAGCAGTTTTTGAACTTTGTGCTCCTTCGTTGCGTTGAGCATGCCAGAATTCAGTTGCAAAATTATCAGTTTTCTGGAAGGTTTGCTTGTTTTAACACGATGGATTATGACTGAATGACAAATTCATATTCGTTCCATGCTGGTGCTATGTGATTGTCAAAAGGATTAGCAAGGTTGTAGCCATGGAGACTAGAAAAGGAAACTTTGCGAGCACTCATCCATGCCATGACGTAAATGCGCCAAAGCCGATGGGAAACTCCCGTTGTTTTTCGAATCTCTATTATATACAAAATAGGGGAAGAGAGAAATACTTCTGGAAAAAATGCTCTTCCTTCGTGGAAAAAAATCGAAATTATCGTCAGAAGAAGGTCACTTACTGATGGATTTAACAACAACAACAACAAAAATCATGCACCATTTATGGACGCCCCCCTCCTACAGTAGACAAAGTGGAACATTCGTCATGGCTGAATGTATGTCAAGCAAAAACTGAACTAACGTTTCCCCAGTCCAAATCCTTCATTGCCTCAACATAATGACACTTATACCATTGAGCTTGGAAAAGTGGCGCCATAACTTCTTTAGTTTAAAAATATGTACTGTATGTGGATCCGTCGTTTGGTAAACAGCTATCCATTTTACCAGCATTCGTACTTTCATCTTCCAACGGTTTTCGTAATGACCTTTAGTTTAGCCGAAAGCCATTGACTAAACTTCAGTATGATATAGTTATAAACCATATTTTTGCTAGATTTAGTCACCGTTTAGTAACGACCAAAGGAAGCATTTATCCAGAACATAAAACGAATATTTAATATAAAACTGGAATCGTTAGCTGACCAGACCTGATTTGTTCCATTCAGCCTAATGGTTCTACATGATTTCATAGTTTTATCCGAACTCACGAGAGTCAAAAGAGGCACCAATCATGGCTTTGCCCCATGACAGCTCTTTACGGCCCATTGAAAGTGCGATGTGACTTTGGGGACACCCTGCATAAAATTACCCAATACAATTTCTCCTTTCCTGATCAACATATTAAAATAATTTTTTGTACACATTAACAGGGACTTGCGTTTTTTGGGATGTGCTCTTGACAACTTATGGAAATGCATATGACATTAATTAAAACGATCATTCTACGTTTGATCTCTTAATTTGCTTTATGGGCGATAGATGGCAGCGCCTGCCACTTGAATTAGAATATAAGAGATTTACTGTCGTTGGCAAAATAAAGAATATCCGGAAAAATTCTAAAAACTAAATGTCTTTTCATTTTATACAGCGCAGGAACTTACTATCGATATACACTTTGAATTAAAACATTTAGTTTCATTTGAAATGATCATATCTGTCCAAAATAACGTAAATTTAATTGCAAAAAATCACTTTCAATGGGCCTTAACACATCACAAGGATACAAAATCTCGTATACGCCAAAGCCTCAATTCAGACGGCGACTATGTTATGAAGATGCTTGGACACGTACTTATGATTTGCTTATGGTGAAATGACTATGGTAAAAAGGTTAGACAATTTATAATACCAACACTATTCAATGAGTTACCAGAACAAATTTTGCTAA
>JAQFYZ010002204.1:0-18230 GCA_034695085.1 Cylindroiulus punctatus
TCATCCCTAGTGCTCAAGTTATGCTCCAGAAAGGCAGGTTTGGAGCACAGCTTGGCGGGGAATCGGTGGTACGGGCCAATATGTCGCATCAAAGTTCATAACCAGGGACCAAGTGTCTTCCCAGAATCCTCCGCATCAATGTCGAAGGCTAAATTCCCTACAAATTTACTAAATCATTAATTTATAATAACTAGTTATATTAACGAGAAAGGCAATAGTGTAATTCAATAACACGTATAATGTTGCGGGTGCGATCACCTTATTCGTCGACCCAGGTCCAAATCTCGATTTAATATCACTAAAATAGTCAATTCCAAACCATGGGGACAACTGCGGATGTTGCATCTAAACGCACGACATCATTGCTTTTCCGTCAACGCCTTTCCAGCAACGGCCTCCAAAATGAGCCAATAACAGCGCAGGTGTGCCTCGGGAAGATTTCAATGCCGAAGGCCAAATTCCCTACAAATTTGCTAAATCATTAATTTATAATAACTAGTTATATTAACGAGTAAGGCAATAGTGTAATTCGATAAAACGTATAATGTTGCGGGTGAGATCACCTTATTCGTCGACCCAGGTCCAAATCTCGATTTAATATCACTAAAATAGTCAATTCCAAACCATGGGGACAACTGCGGATGTTGCATCTAAACGCACGACATCATTGCTTTTCCGTCAACGCCTTTCCAGCAACGGCCTCCAAAATGAGCCAATAACAGCGCAGGTGTGCCTCGGGAAGATTTCAATGCCGAAGGCCAAATTCCCTACAAATTTACTAAATCATTAATTTATAATAACTAGTTATATTAACGAGAAAGGCAATAGTGTAATTCGATAAAACGTATAATGTTGCGGGTGCGATCACCTTATTCGTCGACCCAGGTCCAAATCTCGATTTAATATCACTAAAATAGTCAATTCCAAACCATGGGGACAACTGCGGATGTTGCATCTAAACGCACGACATCATTGCTTTTCCGTCAACGCCTTTCCAACAACGGCCTCCAAAATGAGCCAATAACTGCGCAGGTGTACCCCGGTTGAAAGATCTGGTATGGCGCTCCAGCCTCCGCCCTCGCTCCTCGAGCGATCGGCGAATGGACTGATCCATCATGACAGACAGCGAAGAGCAGGATCGAAAAGCTGTGACGGAATTTTGCCATTTATTAGAGAAATCAAAACAGCTATTCAACGGATTAAGGTATGGGAAAGCCAGATGCCCCTTCCAGCTCCATTCGAATATATTTAAGATTTATTTCGACTATGTTCGTGACCCACTTTCTCCTAATCGTCCATGCGCCCAAACAACCACCTTCCATAGTCGGAGCAAATTTCGGCTTATTTTCCCTTTTTATGCCCGAATTTCCTGTAAATAACCCATCGAAATCGGCCCGATAGTTTCTTATTAGCGTGCCCCTGCTTTCGGAGACTTCAGATTTGGCGCACCGCAGCCTGGGTTTCAGTTTTTGCCGCATTTTGATGACCTCTCCAAATGCGGTGATTCTGCCTGATGCTCAAGAGCAAAGACAGCTCTTCTGGCAATCAGCGAATTATAAAAAAAAATTTAGTAAAATAATTCACTGCCGGATTTCGTAATTCACCCTCTAGCCGACCTGGTTAACAAAAACCTTGCGAACGCATAGTTTTCGAAAGATTTCGCAAGATCTTCCCCCTTGTGGTGGGCTTCCATGTTGCAGTCTTGCATCATTTGCATATAATTGCGAACCTAGACTCGGAAATTATAATCCATGATATTTACCGTCAGCAGAGCCGTGAGGATTATATATGGAATCGATATTAATATTTAGTTTCACCACAAAAAATACTGGGGGAGGAAAACTGACAAAATTTATAACTGTTTCCAAATTAAAATTTGCAATTTGAGCATGAACTTGATTCAGGTTCTCATAATTCTGTGCTCTTTTCTCCCCAGGGATCTTCCGCAATATGGTCACAAGCAATGGCAAGCCTATTTCGGACGCACATTCGACCTGTACACGAAACTATGGAAATTTCAGCAGCAGCATCGGCAAATCCTAGACACGAAATACGGCCTGAAGAGATGGCAAATAGGAGAAATTGCCTCCAAAATAGGACAGCTCTATTATCATTATTAGTGAGTGTGGCTTAAACAATCAATAATCACAATCGCAATTAGCAATATCACAATCAATCCATCAGCAGGGTTCCCACCCCATTTTCAAAGTGAAAATCACGAGTTTCGGACCTGAAATTATTTTTTTAAGTACCTTATCGACTTTTTTCGAAAAACACCAAATTGCAGCTAAATTAGCATTTGCCAAACCAGTGTGGATCTGATAGCACTTGATAAAATTGACAGTAGCCTATTATTGAAGGTGCAATATCTCAAATAATATTAATAAACGAAAAGTTGAATGCTAGACTGGCCGCTCACCTTATATCACAATTTTGTTGCAGCCTTCGGACGAGCGAGACGAACTACCTGAACGAGGCATACTCGTTCTACGCGGCCATCCGGACGAGGGCGTACTACTCAAAAGCGCACAAGGAGGATCGGTAATAAGTATATTTGTCATAACTGCGAATTGCCAAGCTCACCGAAACAGTGCTTTTACCTCCGTGGTTTATTTTCAGCTCTGGATTTTTATTTTCCAGCCCCGATCTGATGGTGAAGAAATTGCGCTACTACGCTCGATTTATAGTAGTTTGCCTGCTTCTAAAGAAAATGAAATTAGTGCGAGATTTAGTGAGGGTCAGTGACTGTTTCGTCTTGCTTTATTATCATAAACGTTTCTTCTAATTCACATTTATTCTTGCTTTTTGCCTCGGCCCTAATCAGGAACTAGCCAAGCAGATTGACGATTATACTGCCACCTACGAGCCCGAAGATCAGCTGGAGTGGTCGCTGGTCTTAGGGGAAATCAAATCATTTATTGAAGTGAGTGCCATTCATTCCGTATTCACCTCAATACGAACTGCAGTCGAAATGTACAAATGTCTTCTTTTTGCGCACAAAAATTAAGGCTGACAATATAATCAATGTTGTGGACATCGATTCATCTTCCATCGTTATTTCTCACCGCCTGGGTCCCCACAGTGCGCCACCCATCGAAAAATCAGCTTCCATGATCTTCTCTTTACAAGAAATTCTCATCATCGGAAATTCTAGTGACCAGGTACATCCCTGTCTCTGAGCATTGTGCACTAGGACATTTGATTCATTAAACAAATGTGGTAACCCTGTAGCAGTAGAATACAGTTATCCAATTTTGACCTTTACTGCTCCGAAACCCACAGGTGAAATTCAGCGAGCTCACGCTGGACATGTTCAGAATGCTGCAAAGCCTGGAAAGGGAGCCCCAGGAAGACACTACCCAGCTGTACGACGTTTCCCCCGCACCAGGACGCGTGCCTTTCGTAAGCCCTAAAGTTCGGACGGTGCCTCTAGGACAGTGCGGAACTCGTGGTAACAGTTGCTCTCTCGGTTCCAGGAGAATGGCGACAGACCGACCAAGAGGGAGAATCCTCACAAGTACCTGCTGTACAAACCAACGTTTAGCCAACTCATGGTCTTTCTCGCGTCTGGCTTCAAGGAACTGCCCACCAACGGGGTGATGCTGCTGTACATATCAGCCGATGGCTGTTTCCCCAATGTGAAACATCCGGACGATGGTAATCCCAGTTTCGCTTGTTGCTCTCGCTTCGTTTTCGCACCTCACAAATCTCGTTTCTCGTTAACTAGCCGGGTACGACTTGGGCGGGGTCGTGACCAACAGCAAGCGGGAGGCGGACCATTCCAACAAGAGAAACACGCAACTGAAAGATATGCACTGGTAAGCATAGAGCCGCGTGGTTTGTTACTGGAAGGTATCATCGAGACGAGTTGCGTCGACGTGGTAATTGCCGAATTGAATCGGTGGATGGCTCACACCTTACGTCTTTGCATTTTCCAGTCTTTATCCCGGAGATCTTCACCCGTTCACTCGCAAGCCTCTGTTCATGATTGTCGATAGCGATAACAGTCACGCATTCCAAGTAAGCCGTTGTTCTCGAGTGGTTCGGTGTTGTTTCCCACCAAATTGTGGTTTTGACAAGTGTCGGTTTACTCCCGCGTTGCACAACAGCCCATACCTCGATACTTTGGCCAGCCACTGCTCACCCTGATGTCTGCCGAAGACATACCGACGAATTTCCATGGCAAAAATTGTGAGCACATATAAAATAAATTGCATAAGTGTGCCCCCGGTCATCTTCAGCGAGCACTCAGTATCTCGTTGGCGTTTCAGATCAGCAGCACAAGGGGAGCCTGTTCACGCTGTTCCTGCACAGTCCGCTGACCGCGTTCTGCTTCATCTGCAACATCGTGGACATCCCCATCGCCTTGTGGGACGAGTGCCAGCAGCAGATCAGTCGGTTCTTGGCGGAAGCGGCTCGCCTCATGTCTTGGTGTAGGACTTTAGGTAGGCACGCGTTTCCCGCCTAGCATTTAACGAGTTATACGAAGCTCAAGGACGTTTTCCTTCCGCAGATATCACGTTTGTGCAGTTCTTCGGAGATGATTTTTTGCGTCTGCTGCTGCTCAGATACATCTTCTGCTATATCACGCTTAAACTCCATCGCGGTTTTAAGGTACGCTTGAGCGGTCATGGCAGCCTGAAGCAGACCTTCACAGTCCCGATGCACCAACTGGTTGTTCTCCATTTCGTTCCAGGGACCAAACTTTTATCCGAGATGTCAGCCACCCATTCCCGAAGCGGATATCCTCGATCACCCGGGTCTTCGCAAGTGCGTGCTCGACGTGGCCAGCCTGCTGAACGTTCGCCCGCTCTTCTTCGAGACGGAGGAAGCCGACTGATCGCACGCGCGAGACATCTCCAACACTTTCCTCTCATTTACGATCGACAGGATATCGCGAGCGAGCGCCAGGGATGGCATTTTCGGGAGTTGGACAGTCGTGAAGAAATGCCGCGAGGTGCTGTCAATCATTGTTGATTAGTTGGGTATGAAACCCAATGGCATTATCGTGTTACGTTGTTTTTTCTTTAAATTACCACGATACCCAGCACGTTGCTTTCGAAAGATGACAGATTCCCAGCACCACGAGCCTCCAACTCTTGAAGGTGCCAACCCTGTCGCTTCCACGACTAAAAATCTTGCGAACAAAAAATAATCGATTCTAGTCATCTGACCATTTTACCTGAAGGACTAATACCTGTGATACTTAGCTGACAGTTAGTAAGAACAGAGCGGGAAATCTAGCGCAGGGAAAATGGCCAACACTGTCTGTCTTGTGAGGATTTTCACGGTTTTCACGCCTGGAAATGTCATGAAAAACCACGCTTGATATCGCACGGTGATGTGGGCTAATCAACATCAGCTACAAACTAGGCTTCGATAGATAATTCTCGTAGAAGGGTTTTGCCGGTCCACAGTAATTCCATATATACACCCCGATAATGTACATAAAGCCCCCTCCCAAGTGGACCTAGCCCAGACCCACATACAGTCCAAATCAACTATAGCAGGCTCACTTAAAATTAAATCCAGCTAAGAGGGCGGCTCTGAAGAAACGATTGACTTCACGTAGGATTGTTAGTTCGGACACTGATGCCGTTTTTTCCCGAAAATAAGACCAAAGTAACCATAAAATAAGCTTAGCATCATTTTTCGGGACGCTCGTAATATAAGCCCTACCCCAATAATAAGCCCCAGTTAAGATCATCAGCCAGATGGACACATTTACTACGTTAGTTGCAACCCACGATGGAAACCAATGAATTAATTTAATTATTATACTGTTTCCATGCTTTTTTGCTACTGAAGATTGTTGTCCCCTCAAAAATAGGCCATAATGCTCATTTATGGAGCAAAAGTTAATAATATAATCTATATATCAGCAGCAGAGCTTGTTTAACAATCCTGCAGAACAAACGTCCCTTCAGAAAATTTGCCATAAATAGCGGGCGGTTAGTTCTCCATTCGATTCTCATATCACTTCTTAAGTCCTCATACATACGCCATAGAATTTCCCAAACCCTAGTGGCTACATTAGGACCCAACTAACCCCTTCCCCGATTAACGGGCCCAGCAAAAACGTGAAATGAAAGATAGTGGAATAGTTAAGATTTAATACATAATAGTACTCACTCCCGCCCAAGCACACGCTTTTGCAAAAAACCAAGCGCATTTGCAGAAAAAATAAATAAATGAAAATAACGGAGGAGCTAAACTTGACGAGGAATCTCCTCGGCCTTTTGGCAAGTGTTGCCACACCGGCAAACCAGCTATGGTTTGGTTAGTTATGCCACCTGCTTAGCCGGAGCCAAATCGTGCAATTATATATATATATACGCAAGCAGCAAAGTCATGAAATAATCAATTGGCACACGTTTGGGGGTACTGTGCAAAAAATTATCTTTACCAATCATGTTTTTTAGTCTTGGGACATAACTTGGCAATAATGAAATTATATCAGTTTCTTAGACATTCCCCCAGCGTGACTACACATGCCCATCCATTTATCTTGAGAAAATTTTAAGATAGTTATGAAATTCCACATATATTCAGAAAATAAATTTCACCATTCACGCACTTATACGCACGCTTTCAAATAAACTGCTTTCGAGTAATTACTGCGAATTAACGTGATTCTGAGTTAGTAGAAGTTTTTACATCGGGACAATCATGATAACGTGTATCCGACTAGCTCCAAAATGATCCCAGCATGTTACGTCTAGAGAATTTTACATCATTCTGGGGATATTTGAAAACGTCAGATGAAATTTCAAGTGACTCTGCATGGGTTCAAGTGTCACGCGTGCAATATTTACAAAGTTCGGGATAGAGTACATCAGTCAACCGCTTAAGAGTCGATTAACATGTTAACTACGCCCTCGCCATCTTGTTTTATCACCCACTCCGAATCTCATCTTTAGAAACGCTTATACTTATTGTTTGGCATTTATCCATTTTTTGATTTCTAACGGACGCTTTTTGCTCGAGAGCGAACGAATATCCTCCGTACTTCCAAAAAGAAAATTCCCAGAGTCTCGGTGGCGATTTACGATTGCTGAAGGTGTTCTTTGGTGAATTAAAAGTGGCGAAAAAAGGCTGTAGTTATATATATTTTCAATCTTTGTGTATATTGGGTTTCTTGACTTGTGAATAAACGAATTTATGACGTGGAAACCCGGGACGTTATCATTCGCCAGATTTGCAGGACTTTGGCACAACGCGGCACTCTTGGAGCCTTCAGCTTCGGTTTCAAATCTTACGAATTACTTCTTGAGCGTGTCTGCTGGATTTGTTATTGCAAATGACATGATTATTTCACGACATCTCTAAAAAAGTTGAATACCTATTAGAATTTTGGGCAGTTCCAATTATTGTTATCAAAAAATCTTCATTTTTGGACACCTTCCGACACATGACACCAGGATGAGGGAAATCCAGCTGTACTACAATGTCCAGTGAATTAATCAAAGGTCGAAAGTCCCATGACCCTAACTGAAATTTTTGTTAGGGTCAGATTTGCCTTAATTCGGACAAATTAAGATAGAAGATACAGGCTCTAATCGGGGCTCGGTTTGAATGCGTCGAATAAGGGTAAAAATGCATAGCTTTGGCATTTTTTTTCTCGTCTTTAATGTCTGACAGGAGGGATGCGATAGTGGTGGAGAAAGAGAGTCACTAGAAACAAAGCGTGGCGCAAAAAGAGGGTAGGGCACATAGCAATATAAACAAATCGAAGCCGTTCATTTCCAGGCACATTCAAACGTTCCCATGAATGGCGTGGCGTAAAAACTACGTATAAAAACAAAAACTGCGGCATACCTCAGTGGGCCTTGCTCTCCTTTTTTACACGCTGTCACCATTTCGCGGATGGTGAAACACGGCGTCCGCATTGGGGAACTTGTCTGCCTTATAGTCCTTGTCCTCGCTCAGTCGCTTGCAGATGGAATTGTGGAGGTGCTCCTGGAAGTTGCTGTTGAGCGCTGCGTTGGCCGCCACGTCGCGGGTCAGCTCTGCCAGGCTGGTGGTGGGCACGGCGCCAGACGCGACCACGGCGCGGCGCAGAGTGTCCGGCAGGATGCTGGAGGTGTCCACCACCGTGCGTAGTCTCCCGTTGCTCGTGATCTGCGTAGAGAAAAAAGGTTTGTGAAACTGTCCTTGGTAAAATAAAATTCCCTGACATTCCCAGGTTCACACATCCCTGACCATTATATGTTCTCCATCGACTGCCATTAATTGAAAAGGTGATCCTTTAAGGACAGATTTAGAACGATTTCGGACCGATGTAATAGTTTTTCTATTTTGACTGTAGGAATTTTTTTTCAATTCAATTTAATACTCCCACTGTCAGCACCTGATGTGCCATGTGGTGGGGGGAATAGTGGGAATAGTAGGAAATAGTGGATTTTCAGTACATTTTACTCTAAATGTTATCCAGATACAAGTGATAATGAATATACATTATTATTCAGTCATCATAATAGATTGACATTATATCATAATAGATTCCCATGCATTTCCTTACAACGGGTTTTACTAATTAAAAAAATATCAAACGTACTGATAAGACTCAACGCCATAGGCAAATTACTTTAGGAAACACGACCGCAAAAAAATAGACATGCACATTTTCAAAATTTAATTTGGAAAAATGCAAACCATGACTGACGAATTAGCCAATAATTCAATAGAGCAAGAAAATCCACTACTTACTGGATTTTCAAAATTAATCATCTGGCCCTCCCAGGTTTCTCAGGTTTAAGAGGAATTTCTGGACATACCTTCCTACGCTTGGAAGGCATAGTTCCCAAATAGCCATCACTGAAGGGCCTCTGGGCAGACTGTCGACGTTGGCGTTGCACATCCTCGGCGATGATAGGCACCCAGTCCTGGAGCGAGACACGGACGAAAGCATTCTTTAGTCAGTGATGCATACACGTTTTTCAACATGATTCATCTTCGTCAACTCTTACCTCTGGCACGGCCCTGGACCACACCGACTGCGAAGAGAGGAGGTCGGCGACGTTGGCCTCGCGCAAGATGCCGCTGGCCACGGCTTCGTCCACGTCGGCCATTACCACGGGATCGACAGAGCGCACGATGCTAGCCGCCACGCCGCCGCTAGAAGCTTCGATTTCCATCGGCTGAAAAACGATTGTTTAAAAATGCCAGTTATTCCTGTTCTCCGGCAAGAAGGCCATGGGCCGGCAAATTAAGAAAAAAGGTAAAAGTGCGATTACCTCCGACGGTTGTGGAATTGCTTCCGAAGCTGCTGGTGCCACGGCTGCACTTTTGGATGGTTTCTGGGTCTAAACCGAGTACAGCCTCCCACGTGTTATTTGTTTTCTTCTGATCTTTGCGCGAAACATTTCACATCGAATGATTTCAAAGCCTTTACCTTTTGGGCGGTCTCTGGACCGGCACTGGCGGTGGCCGTCGAGCGGACAACGTAGTGGAGCACGTCGCTTTCCCGCACCGTTATGTTAGGCATCATGCTGCGGATTTGCGCCGAACATAAGTTCATCATCCACTGCTGGATGAACGGGTCCAGGTCGGACACGACCCGGCGCTGCGTGAAACAAAAAGTAAATCGATGAGAACGTTTTACCGAGACACGACAGCGTACGTAAAGCAGCATTTTCTTCGTCTCGAGGACCTGGTGAAGATTTACCACTCTGTTCTGAACCATTCGCTCCAGCGCCTGCTGTCCGTGTCTGAAGCAGTGGACACTAAGGACGACATCTTCCGAGATGATGAGTCGGCATATGGCATAGAGGGCTGAGCCAAAGTTTTCATCTAGAGAGTGCAACGATGGCGTCAATGCAATGAGCTCGTACAAAATAAAAATTACGAAAATCCGGATGACCAATCGTAACGTGTCTCACCACCAGGATTCAGGATGAAGTGGATCAACGATGAGAACCGCTGCTCGTAAAAATTGTGCATGGTCGTCAAGTAGTCGATCCCGTCTTTTATCTCGACGTCACCCTAAAGTAAAGGCGAACGTTTGAAATCGTAGAAAATAGAAAAAATATTAATAGGAATTCGATAAAAATTTAACGAATTCCCAGACTTGATGATACATTTTTAAAATTCCCCCGACAAATCCTACCATGGATCGAAGTTCGCAGTCCATGAAGGCGACCAGTTCGGCCACAGCTGCCCTGACATTTTCTTCGGTCGGTTCGTTGCCGTGCAGGACTCTATTTTGAACGAATTCGCGCAGGCTTGTTTGCAGGCGGTCCAAAGCCTCTGTGCGACCGAACAAAACTTCAATAAGTTCTCTGAGAGAAAGATGCCGACCGACGCACATTATCAAATCGCTTACCAGGCCTAATTGAGAAAAGATCGTCAAACGATTAATGTTTCGAGACTACTAATGTTACGATGCAAGAAATGGCCTCACCCCACCCACCTGCTCCTTCCTCGTACTGATAATCTGGTAAGGTGCGAAGAAAATCCGCAATCGTAGCTGACTGAGTGGCATCGCCAGCGGTCTAAACATGAGCAAGTATCGATATTAGTGGCTTATTCCCCCCGGCAAACTCATTTGCTATAAACACTAGACTGACCCTCCACTGCGTCATCAGTTCCACGAGCATGCGAGGCATACCGCCCGCTTGGGGCGCAGTCCTCGAGCTGCCCTGACTGGAGCTAGATGACGGCGTAGCGTTGCTGCCAGCACCTGCTGCGAGACAAGTCAAATTCACAAGCACATTCAACATTTTACAGGTGTTCAGCCTTCCTGACATGTCAGCAGAACAAAAAATTAGTGGCAAAAGTTACCGTTGGAATGACTAAAGAGTGCAGACATCATGTTGGCCACCATCCCAGCTAGTTGCGAGTCAGAGGGGCCGCCGGTCCCAGTTGCCGCGTTTGCTCGCTGTTGCTGGGGCTAAATGGTTAAACAGTGTTTAAAGCGGATCACAATAAAGTAAACATTTAACGTATTTTCTAGTTAGAACTCAGTACCTGCAACGTGGCCCGCACCGGCACGCCAGCTCTTCTCAGTCGCATGACGTGGTGGGAAGAGCACGGCAGAAACGGATCGAAGCTGACCATCGGGAAGCCGGGAAACGACAGGGGAATGGTTTGAATGGGGCGCGAGGTGCTTCGTGTCTGGGTCGAGGTGGTGGGATGGGTGGCTGTGTTTCCACGTGCCTGACTCTGGCCGTTGTTGGCTAACGAATGGAGACAAGTAGACGGTCACAGCAAAGCCCCGCAAGCAACAATTTGAATTACGTCAAAAAAATTGCCCTTAAACTGTTAAACCGATCGGATATTTGTCACTAGTCCGACCTGTCTCACATATTGCTTCTGGAATCCTTACAAGAGCAGCAAATTGAAATGGGTAGGGTACTGATTTGAACTGAATTGAGTGAAATATATATCGCACCTGTCGAGTACGAGTACTTACCGGAACGCTGGGTGGTTGCCTGACCGACAGCCTGCATCAGATTCTGGATGAAGTCCTGGGCTGGCACTTGAGGAAGGACCATTCCCGGGAACCTGGGACTGGAGATGCGAATCGGCTGACGAGTGCCGCCTGCCTCAGTAGCGACCGTTGCTGATATGCTGTCGATTGTGATGCTGCTGGGGCCCACCTCCATGAAGACCACAGGGTTGGGTGACGAGAACAGGTTAGTCATCGGATTGCCCATTGCACCAAATATGGGAACATTCAGTGGAATCTTTAAAAACAATTTGGTGATAATGTCACATGCATTGACTGCTGCTTACAATATGTCAGCGTAATTCTTTTAACAAGACTTTACCTGCTCCCCCGCAGGCGGTGCTGAAGGTTCTTGTGCGCCGGTCGCTTGACCGCTAGCGGCATTTGCTTGACCGTTAGCAGCATTGGCTTGAGCGGCATTGCGGGCAGCATTTAGAGTAGTGCTGACATTGATGTGGGCCTAAAACCCAAAGAAATCATTCCTTTAAAAACTTTCCGAAGAACACTGCGTAGCTTACCATTTGATATAAAACTAAAAAGGGGAAGGTTAAAAACACTGGGATTCACCTGTACGGGGAAACCTGTGTGAACCATCGCTGTCGGCTGGTGCAGCAGGGACCGAGAGCGCAGCGTCCTGGGCGGCTGCTGGTTTAGGTCAACCATAATGTCGCTTACAGCGTGATACGCGTGGCTGATATAATGCAAGATCATTGACGCTTGGGCAGCCAAAGCTTGGTTTCGATCTCGTTCTTCAGCCTGATCGTAAGATTAAAAACAAAACAAAAGATAGTTGCTTAATTAAGGTAAGCGAAGCAAGTTTGCCGTCGACATAACCAGCCATTAATTTTACATTATCTTGAAAATCTCGGTCGTTCTGCAACAGTTCCTGATACTGGGTGAGGAAAGGTTGAAATCTGGTTTGAAGTGCCTGCAGTTCGCCGAGGACTGCTGCGAGGGTGGGAGGATGAACAATTCTGGAAGTTTGAAATACGTAGATATTCTTTCATAATCTGTACTTAATGGCCATGTATGAACGATGTTCAAAACTGGAGGGGTTTGGACTTTATAAAAATTAGATGCTCATCTGACAAAATTAAGCGCCAATCCATGATGTCCACAAATGATTGCAGTGGTTTCGTGAATTTTTTTCAGTCATATCATTAAATATATTGGGTTTGCTGTTTTGTTTGAAATTTCGAAGCACTGTGTATGGGAAGCACTGCCGCAGATTCGATTCAATTCCATGAAAAATCACCATATACATGTATAGAAAACTATGATGTCTAAATAGAGTTCATAGTTTGTCAATGCATTTTCACATTAACCATGAATATACGTTGTATACAAAACTCGCAGCCATTTACTGAAACCGTTGCAATCATTTACAGACACCTCGTACTGTATTTTCTGAAGAGCCCCAAGAAGAAAATTGACAGACCCCACGATAAATATAAATTACTTGCAACATATAACGGTAGAAAACGTCTGAAAGTCATTGTACTCACGTCGCAGCTGGTTGACTTGATCTTCCGCTTTGGTTACTCTGGGGTTGAGCAGCAGGAGTTGCGCCACTTCCATCTTGTGACTGACTGGCTGCCTCGCTTTCTGTCGGACTAGTGGCAGTCGGGGACGTCGACGGAGAAACGCCATTGGCTCTGGCGTATGCAGAGGCTGCCGCAAATGCAGCTGCAGCAAGGCTCGTGAATCCCTCATTTTCGGCACCCGGACGAATAAAGGCCTCTGCTTCGACAGTCTCGCCGGCAATGTTACCTTCGGCTTCACCAGCTTGAGCAGCAGAGCTCGGAGACAGTCTTTCTGAACGGGAATTTTCTTCATTTTGAGTTTCTTCGCTTGAAGAATTTGCAGAACTGGGATTCTGAATAGAGATTTTTTGTGTTTTTTTTCTGTCACACTTATCGATGCCCGAACCAAGTGAATACCAAAACCAAAATACACAGAATTTATGATTAAGTCGTTGCAAAAACTGACCTCAAGTCGATTAAGACAAGCGCTCGCTCTTGCGATCATTCTTTGGACGACTTTAATCCTATTATGTGTTTCTCCGTGAGCGGGCATTTGTCCCAAATTAATATGAACATCGACAGTCGATCCATCGTCCTTAAAGAGCACAAAGAGTCAGTATAAAGAAAGTGAGCAACCAGTAGGTAAAGCAGGATTTTGCCAACAATAAAAAGTAGTCACCGAGGTGCGGGACATCACCGTTGCATTGCGACCGAGGTCGCCCATTCCCGACACCACTTGCTGAACAATTTGCTGAACTTGATTAGGATCCATGACTTCCGATGGGATGGTGAAGGCACCCAGCAAAAAACTGTTGCCATCGTGAGCTCCGATTCTCTGGGCAAAGCCAGGACGCTGTTGATCTTGAGGTTGGGATGAGGAAGAAGGGGCTCCAGGGGCGTTTGCAGGACGTGATGGCGCGGGTGGGGGACGCTGAACTAAGTGGATAACCTTACCATTCACATCTGAAGGAAAATTGGGAGGCATATTAGACTTTCTTCGAGCGAAATTCTGGCAAACTTAAATTCAGCGAAACGCGTTATAAATGCAAAACTGACCACATTCGGACAACTTCTTGTCGTCTTGAAGGACGCGACCGCAATAAATCAATCGCTGCTTATCAGGGGGGATTGCCTATAAATAATTAAAGGTTGAGGAACAAAACATCATATTTTCAACAAAAAAAAATTCTCAATCACTTAAAAAAAGGGTTTATTGAACAAATAAAGTAGCAGGCAATTTTTAAGATAATATAGCTGTTCATCCAAACTGTCGCGAGTCTGGGGTTGTGTATAAACGACGCCTGAGACAGTTAGGACACATTGAGCACAGGATGTGTTGTTTGTGACTGGGGAAACTGAATAAATTTAACTTTTCGGACTTCAGTTGGAGTTAGAAATCTGACCCATTCTGAAGCAGAGCGACACCTCTTGCATAGGTAAACTGGTTGGAATAGACAGTGGCTGAGTATGCATAGCGACTACGAATGAAATATTATTAAGCTGAATCATGGTTGCACGTACACTTAAAGCAAATTTTTATGGTCATTATTGAGTTAGGTTAGGTTATGTTAGGTCAAGTCAATCTATTTCAAAGGTGGCTCTCTGCTTCAGAATAGCCTAAATCTGCACATGCATGCATCAACGCATTCCAATGCTCAAAACTGATCCAGTCTGGAGCTTTTGTTATTAAAACAGGTAATGCACTGGTTTTTCTTCCATTTGCCTGACCCAATGGACCAATGAAACCAATGAATTCAACTGCCTAGTCTTTTAATTTTTGTTCTGAAATACGGTACTCCAATCACTGGTCATCGTAGAAAGGTTTCGCCATGATCAGAAAATGAACATAAAGGCACGCAAATAAAAATCAAACGTACAGGCTGTCCGAATCCCCTACCCTATCCATTACATCAACCAAATTTTGTTGACAACTTTGGACGTCATTTATGTATGGTCCCTTACTATATTAACATGTTACTGGTTTGCGTTTCTCGCGTGAACCTCAATATGAACTCGCATACTTACAACTGAGTTCGCGATTTTGTCTTTGAACTGTCGTACGGTGAACTACGAAACAGAAGAAGACAAGAATTGTTAAAATTCCAAACATTCCATTCCAAGACTCGACCTAGCCAAAAGTCAAAAGCTAGATGCGCACAAAGTACTGCACTTACATCATCCGGCACCGAATAGTGATGATTCTGAGAATCCAAAGTCTTCACTGTTATGTCAATCATATTTGAGCTCGGCTAGAATCTCTCATAAAAAGATATTAATCGGCAAACATGAAATAAAACAACTGCCCACAGTCTTCGCCAAGATGGAACGTATCGAAAATGGCGGATTTGTGACGTCATCAATCGGATCCCATGATACGAAAGTGAATCTCAACACGGCAGCGCGTGATGCGGCGGACGCCATCTTGCAACTCACAGTGGGAATTCTTGCAATTTGTTCCTTGCATTTTGCCGATTTCGAGCGCGTTTGAGCGAAATTCCTTCGGTATCATGAGTGAGCATGCAGTCAAGATGCCGAAAATAAAATAAAACTAGCCTCAATCTAAACTTGTTTACCCAGAGCGTTCTCTTTAAATCGGCAAAATACTTCAACCTCAATGGCACCAATTGGAATTTAAATAAATTGGAAACTAAGAGCAGGGCTGCTAAAAGCAGAACATCGTATGATACAAATGTAGCATCTTACTATTTACTGAAAACTACGCATTCAAAAAACGTGTATTAATTAAAATTATCATTAATAGCGAAACATACAGCTGTCAAAAATGCATCACGATGTTATTGAAGGCATGGTTATGTAGTATTCCAACATGGTGGCACTATATTTTCAATACGCAATAGGCGTGCAATCATTGAGCTTCTAGGTTGGTTCTGATCTGGACTAATTTACGCTTATCTCTCCATAAAAATGTCCGAACAGGACTGGGATACTGTTACCTATTTGCGCAAGAAGGCGCCCAAAACGGGTCAACTGAAATCACAACAGGTATTTTCACAAAATATTCGCAAAATCATTGTGGCTTGCTGCGCCATCACAACAATGCAATGTGGTGCTTCAACAATTTGCTTTCTAATCCGTTTCTTTTGTATGTGCAGGCAATAAATTCCGCTCAGAGGCAGGGCCTGGCCATTGAGACCACTAAAAAGTGTGAGTTCATAGGTCGTTCGGTCAATTAGGCGGCCAATTCGTGACAAGTTACACCTACACAGTTTGACCCCTTTTGTCGTACAGGGTGTCCCCATTTAAATGCCGATTTAAAAGGTCATAGTTGCTGTACACGACAGTTAACAGATCGAGTAACCATCCACATGTAACTGGCACTGTGGTTTTCACAGACAGGAGGCCACCAGCAGCCAACCTGAGAGCTAAAATACGGGATCCAGAGTGCTATTAGAAAAAAGAAAGATTGTTTCCCTAAAATCGATCTCTTATTCCTGTAATTCCCTGCATTGTGTATAATTAATTGTACATGTAAGGAATAAGGGTATGGGTATATTCATCACGGGTAACCTCTAGAATAGAAATATGGATTTAGTAAACTGGTCTCCGAGGTTCCTCGATAGTTACTTTCACATACAGGAACCGGCCCAATACAGAGAGGGATATGATAACTCTATCCTTACCTTAGTTCTAACATCATGAAACCTGTTCGTATCACAGTTAATGCTGCCACTAACAAGCAGCACAAAACCACGCTAAACACTACCAAGCTCGACCGCGAAACGGAGGAACTGCACCACGACAAAGTGGGCATCGACGTTGGCAAGTTGATTCAACAGGGTCGTCAAGCCAAAGGGATGACTCAGAAAGACTTGGCAACGGTAAGTGTGTCCCTTCCCTGCCCCCGTGACAAATAAAAATTCTGCATGACCTTTGTAAACGGTTAATATATACCAAGCAAATTATGCCGGGAATTTAAGCTGTTTTAGGAATATGTGTCAAAATGCAAATCAGATTAACGAAATTTTTCCCCATCCTATCTAGAAAGTGAACGAAAAAATTCAAATCATCAATGAATATGAGGCTGGCAAAGCAATCCCTAACCAGGTCATCTTGTCCAAGATCGAAAGAGTGCTCGGCGTTCGTTTGCGTGGAAGTCAAAGAGGACCTCCCGAAAAAGCCGGTGGAAAGCATTAGAGACTCGATCGACGTTGATTTTGCAATGTGTTGTCGTGCAGATGGCGACGACAGCGGAGGACTGACGTCCAAGCGCTGCAAAGTCTTTCGAGTCTCTCTCGTAAAACCTGTTTATATCACTTTTATATGTATCTAACATTGTTTTTCGGTCGATGCTAACCCTCGCATAAGTCGATTTTGCTCTAAGCTTTGATCAACTGTTTTTCCTTTTAAAATTTCTTTCTCTCGTCAGCGGCCACGAAGTTCACGACATGAAACAAAAGTGATAAAATGTAATAAAAAGTTGAACTGTGTGCCTGCCGGCACCTATGTTCGCAGCTGTTAAAACTGTCCAATAAAGAATTTCAGCATCAGAGCTGTTTCCACTATAAAACCATTTATTAGTGTCAGAAATTTGGGGAGGTGACAATTGCCCGATTATGGAGACATGAGCATCTCGCAGCGCCTAGTTACCTCAGTCTCGTCGCAGGGGAAACTTTTCTTCCGTTATCCCGTCCTTGGAGATGATGCTGATCAGGATGCCATCTCCAGTGTAGATGTCCCTCTCAGCAGCAGAGATGAAAACGTCTTTCACCAGATTCACAGCCTTGTCTTTCGTGATGGGAACGTGAGTGACGTTTTCCATATTCTTTAACCCGATCTGGAAACATCCAAGGAATGCAGTTTAGATCCGAAAAATGAGCTGGCAAGAAGCTCTGCGATTTTACGGCTGCCAAAGTTGTTGTCACAACCCCCATTTCAGGAGTTGAGCGTTAGTTTAATAACCACGTGACACCTACATCTCATAGCTAATCCTCAGATTCATCAACTTTTACCCACTCCTTATTTTTTTTTACGAAATTGGGCCCAGTTACACAAAAGTCATGTAGATTGTGCACAGTAAAGAGGACCTAATACCAAATCAATTGACAGTATAATTGACCAGCAATAAAAGATCGGCAATACTAAACAGGGTCGTGTTAAGTAATTACGTTAACTGTTGTAAACCAAAGAAATCTCAGCATTCAAAAATTATGCCTGCATACTGATACTGATACTGATACTGAATGTAGCTTGTCCTTTGAGGCGGACCCTCCGTGAGGAGGCGCTACTGCGGTGAAATG
>JAQFYZ010002205.1:0-18218 GCA_034695085.1 Cylindroiulus punctatus
TCTATCTAGTGTAAATTTTCTATTTTGCCAAACGGGGTCCTGACCCCTGGAACCCCACCCTGGATCCGCCACTGTTACAATAATTACCCACTAACTGACTTGACTGCAGAAAAACAGTACGCATACATGTCTAAGTGTACATGAGTGCCGTTGAAGTAAAACATACTGTAGGAATGCTTTTGAAATTCACCAAAAATGTTTCTGCTTCTCTTCAACAAATGAGCACTAGGAATCCGGATGTTCCTATAGGGCATTGAAAATAGGATACAACTTCGACTTCCGGCCACTAGATTTAATGTATCATTTATATTACCAGTTTAACTTGGAAAAAATGAAAATAATAATAAACAATGCAATGATGTACGTAAGGCCTGGGAATGTCCACTCTAAATACTATAGCTCTAAAACAGGAATTAATGGTGCTGCGGGTCTAAAACCGATAAAGTAAATGTACAGGTTGCAAAACGAAAATGGATAAAGTAGTATGAAAAAATTCAGAATGCAGACAAATTTCAAAATGTAAAATTTCACCGCCGAGATAATCAATAGTCTTCGCTGTACGGAGTTAGATCGAGGGTTATCACACGGCTTATAGTGACATCACCAGGCTGGAAAACAATACAGAAAAGTTATCAAAAAAAATATAAAGTGATATTCAATTTGCACATTATCACATATAGGTAAATGTTAAACTGAAACAAATAAGCCTGCATCTATTGAATAAAGTAGAAAAATTGAATACAGGATGTAGTCGATTTGACGTCAAAAACAACATTTTTGTACTTCCAATACATAACGTTGCCGGGTTTAGATAAGGTGCGATTAGCCCATGCGGCAAAAGCTCGGAAACATAATTTAAAATAACATTATGTGCGGAGCTTTTGCCAAGCGGCTGCCAAATTGCACCTTATCTAAATAGATGATATGCTAAAATGTACACGGTAAGCTGCGATTGAATCTTGTTTATAATGCACACTTATTAAAAACTAAAATTTGATGCAGTTAATTTGACCGTGAATAACATAACCTCACTTACATCAGGGCAAATCCCGATCAAGGCATCGGCATGCCCGTAAAATTCCTCCTTCAGCGAAATGACTATGCACTGAAAGTGGGTTTCCGTCTGTTCGCGAATGAATCCTGCTACCTGCGGGTATCAAAATTTGGTTCAAATTTATGAATGAAATCCCGGCGGATAACACTTTTACACGTAAGCTTAGCAAGGAAGATCACCTTGCTGATGTTGGTGTTATCCAAGGCAGCATCAATTTCGTCGAGCACAAAAAATGGAGCCGGCTGATAACTACAACAAAATGTTACGACAAATCAGCAAGTCATCTTCGCAATTGAAAATCAGAACCGCAGCCCCGAATAGCTACCTGTGAATGGCAAACAGTAATGCTAGAGCCGCTACTGTTTTCTCCCCTCCCGATAGATTACTCATCGGCTGAAATCGCTTTCCTGGCGCGACGCAGTTATAATTAATTCCATCGAGGTAGGGTTCTTCGGGATTTTCGGGACCCAAGAATGCTTGCGCACTTTGATTTTTAGCCAAAGCCTAGATTTTTTCAGGATAAATAGTCACATTTCAATCGTTTCAAAGAAAAAAAAATGTCACATCGTGACAAACCTTGTAAATTTCATCAATTCTATTGGAAACATGGTCGAAACACAGCATGAAACTGTCGAATCTTGCTTTTTTGACACGCTCAAAGGCTTGTTTTGCCCTTTTTGCCCGTTTGCGAGCGTTTTCGAATTCTTCGTTGGTCATTAAAAAGCGCTCCCTCACTCCATCCAGTCTAAAAAAAATAATATGCACGCGGCATTATTGCTACAGATAGTTTCACGATTTCATACCCCATAGCAAATTCGAAATTATAATATATAACATACTTTTCCACGGCTTTCATGTTGGGTGCTTGAATACGGTGGATGTGGATTTGCATGTCTTGAATATCTTTGTTCATTCGGTCAGCCATCAGCTTAACATCATCATCTCGATCAAGCTAAAAATATCCATACACATGCATTAGTGTTGGAAAATATGTTGGGTGTTGAGCATTTTATTACGAAGTCAGTGCAACATAACCCACCAAATGTTAGGAAAATATCTAAAAATTAAGATTGCAGCATTTTAACAAATGGTTTCATTCCACATTTCAAGTAACAACGCACCTCTTTGTGTTCATCTTCCAAATCATCATAATTTATGACAATTTCAGCTTCTCTTTCATAATTTACGCGAGTGCTATGTCCGCTGGATTGCTCCATGGATTCACCATCACCATCCGCTTGATACGACAGACCGTCCTGATCAACATAGTCCATGTTGCCTCTCACCATCGGAAGAACAATATCATCCATCTGCAATGCCAAGTACATTATATACCTTGAACAGTGTTCTCTATTCACGATCCAAGATCCAAGATTCTCAGACTTGCCTTGCACGTTTTAAGAAGACTATGCCGATCCGCTTTCTTTTGTTCCATCTTACTTTCAGTTAAGGTGTACTGTTTCTGCGCCGCAGCAATGTCCTTCTGGGCAGCGGATAATCGTTTGCGGATTTCGTTGATTTCTTCTTCCAATTTATCCACGCTGGTTTTCTTACTGATTTTGGAATTTTTCTGAGCTTCGAGACGCTGGAGATCCTCGTCCATGGTCTTAATTTCCACAAAAATAAAAGCAAATTAAGGTCGTGATAGAGTATCCCTAACTAACCGGACAATTAAATGAATGTGTAACAACCTGCTTTTGTTTGGCCTCCACTGTCTTGCTGCGTTCATATTCCGTCTCATCATTTGAAACTTCCGTTGTCCATCGGTCCACTTCATCTATTAGACATTTATAACCGACGATAATAAGGCGACATTTTTACACTTCACGGGTCATATAAAAGTGATCGCACGAATATTAACGAATAAGCTGGGTTGCATATCATAAATACATAAATTGCATATCATAAATACATAAATTGCATATAACAATAATTGCATAAATAACAAATAACATAAATTGCATGCTTTGAGTGAACGCATCTCACCTGATGTTTTTCTCGAATTCTCGTACTCCAACTGATAGACAAGTTTCGACTCGAGATTCTCAAATTCCAGTCTTTTCTTCGCCCGCTCTTGTTGAGCTTGTAATTCTTTTTCTTCGTATTGACGAATATTCTGAACGCCAATTTGCGTGCAAAAATCTTTAAAAATGTTGTCTTCTACGTTGTTCTTCTTGTCGTTGAGTTCCAAAATTTGTTTGGCCCTTTCATCGACAGCCGCAGCAATTTTCTTCATTCCTGGCTATAATAAATTACCACATTGTCACTAACAAGATATTAGAAAGTGTAATTTTCTAACTAAATTAAAAAATAGATACCTCGAAGGAACTCAGCTTTGCTTTCAAGTCCTTGATTTCCCTTTCCAAGAGGCCAACATTTTTTTCCACCTGCAAATAAAAAGCAACACAATGGTAACCTATACGCAAGATATTGTCCGAATGTTTGTCAAACGTGAACAAATTTTGCAATACAATAAAAGAGTGCACAATTAACTGGTTTAGCTTATCCTAGAGGAATGACGTCTTAATGAAAATTAAAAGATGATAAAAAATGAGTCATTTAAAATGATTATATCACAAAAATATATTTACCGTGCCATCCTTATCAGATGCGGAATAACGTAGCCGCGATTCCAGTCCTTTAATCTGAGATTGCAATGTGTTCAGTTCAGACTCCTGTCTTGTCTTTTTCATCACATCTTTCATTTCTTCAGTCAGTTTTTCTTTCCTTGTTTTAAGCGAGAGCATCATTTTGTCGTCCCATCGCTTCGCTCTTTTTTCCAAATCACTATACAAATTTGAATAAGAAGCATGTTATACAGCAGGTACTTCAAGATGGACACAATCTATAAAGAAATAAGATCTACTAACGTGCTGCCACCGGAAATAAAACCATTTTTTTGGTAATATGTGCCATCCAAAGCTACAGCCTGAAAATGAGTTAATTAAGGAATGATTTAAAAACAATGATTTTCATAAGTATAGTAAGAAGCAGGATTTCAGAAATACAGGTTAGGTGATTATTCATTAAAGAATTTGCGTGACTCCCATAAATGCGAAATATTGGTTGATAACTTGATTAAACAAGAATCGGCCATGAAAATTCCTTTGGGTAAATTTTCTGTAATTAAATGCGTATTATTTTCTAAACAATTATGATTCTTAAAAGTTCAAAAAATTGGCAGAAGCACTAAACGGTCTTTGATGTTACGCGACCTGACACAAATGGATTAAAAAAAAAAGCACAAGCAAACTATCGCTTGTCAATACTGCTTGTTGTTGGAAGGCGAATGTTGCGAAATGGATAGGACGATAGGATGAGCGTACATTTGTGTTATGTACTGGCAGGTATATCATTTGCATTTTTTATTGAATATTTTAAATATGGAAACGATCGTATATGTAAAAAAAGATTGATTGACCGGTACGAATTAATCTCTGGCACATAAGACACTTTTTAAACAACTATTTTAATTTCCTCCACATTTTCATAGGTACTTTTCATAGCAAAACTTACATCATATCGCTTGCCGTCCATCTCATAGGCCACTTTATTCGCATCATCAGCTGTATCACAAACTAACGCATTATTTGTGGCATACAAAACAGCCCGCTTGATAGCTGCTGGCTCATACTGGAGCACATCATACAGTAATTTAACAGAGCGGTCCTCCCAATTATTTCTATTAACAGAAAATTTAAACAATGTCAATTAAAACAATTTCCTGCAAATTTGTTGGTCAACGGGATTCACCAAAAACAAGAGCATACCTAAGCCTTTCCTTCAAAGGTTTAGCATCAATATAATCCAAAGGAAGAAAAGTTTCCGCTTCTAGCATTTGATCTTTGAGATGCTGAATGCAAGCACGGCCAGTCTTTTCAGTGTCAACGACGATGGCTTCCATGTTTTTGCCAAGAACTTTTGTGATGGCAATGTTGTATTTTTTATGGATTGGCTGGCACATGTCTACCATGCGTCCATACTTGAACAAAAAAAGTCTCGTATTAATTACACCATTAGCAGCTGCATCGAAGATCCGAAAACATAGTTTGGATAAACTGATTAACGAATATAAAGTATTTACGGCAGATATTGTCTTTAAATTTCCAAAATCCTTAGGTTATTATTTATTTAGGAATTATATAGGAATTATATAAGCGCAAAAAACTGAATTGATAAATTCTCCAATAAGTATTTCTTACCACACCAGGGTGAAGCTTTTTAAAGTGCTCAACAATTTCTCCTTTCTTTCTCCTTCTTGAATCTTCGTGTTTATCAACCTTAGCATCACCAAGTTGTTCCCCAATTTCTGAAAGATCCCTAGTGATTCTCTCTAAACGAGCTTTGGCTGTGACAACCTCGTCTCGCATATGATGCTCTTGATCCTTCATCTGTTGCAGGGATACTTTGCTTGTTCTGAAACATGTACATTTTACATGAGCTTTTCGTTTAAAAGAGAGGAGAAATACGCAATATGAAACATTTAGATATTATTCATATGGAAACATATGGCTACTCAATCTTTAATCTAAAAACTTTACCTATGATGATATTACAATCGGGATTGTGCAATGGATATTATCCATGGATTTACAATCGGATATTACAATGGGATTTTATAGTGAATATTTTTATTATGTGTTTCCAGTTTCCAATTCTAGACGAACCCCGAATGAATGTCGGTCGCGGAAAACACACGAATTGTTATAGGTGTTACACATGCGCAAAATAAAAACAACTTACGAGACAAAGTCTGTTAGTTTTTCAAATCTCTTCTTAGCTTCTTCCAGCTCGTGTTCCTTTTGCCGCAGCCGGGCAACCAAGTTATCCATCTGGTGTTTTTCACCTTCATACTTGTCTTGATCAGACTTTTGTTCTCGTGTAATGGACTCCAAGTCTTGCAGGCAAAGGGCTGACATTTTGCCGGCTTCATCTTTTAATCTGTGATATTCCTTAACCTATCGTCAAACAATAAATACAAATCGTCCGATATAACGCCATTTGTATATTAACTACAGCGAAAACTGTATTAGCATCGTGAGAAGTTTACCTGACTATCCTCCAAATGCAGATTCCTTCCTTGAGATTGTGATTGTAGTTCTTGTTCTGCTTCAAACTCCGCTTTATTCTTGCGCACAGAGTCTAGCTCTTCTTGCAATTGATTGATCCCAGCTTGATGGGCTGCATGGGCCTCTTTAGCCGTCTTCAAAGATTTCCTGCATACAAGAGTATGAGTGGTGAAATGAACAACAAATACCCAAAAACAGATCACCAGTATACTTGCTTTGCTAGCTCCATTTTTTTTTGAATGTGGGTTGTCATTTCTTTAGCCTTTATCAGAGCAGGTTTTTTCCTGTTATAGTCAAGCTCCTGGAGAACAAAATGTATATTTACATATTTCAGCACATCAAAATGAGTAGCTCAGTGGAACAGTAAATATCCACAGCATACTTTTTCTCGAATTTCTTGTTCAACTTTCGCCAATTCCCGCTGAAGTTTGCCAAAATCCTTCTTCTTTTCTTTCAATTCATCTTCAATTGTATCTTTTTTTGCTGTCACCCTTTGTAGCTCCGCATTTTTTTTCTTGATATCTGTTTCAAACAGCTGAAGATCCTGCTCGCAATGGTATAGTTTAAAAAGATAAAACTGCACTTGCTTGGCTGCCTATAAAGAGTGAACATTTTCGCCATTATAGTACAATATCACCAAAAGGATAATTTCTAGTTAGGAAAAAACGTTTTACAAATGGTATTTCCATATTTTTTTTATTATGACTTAACATTTTTTGCAAGCTGCTGATAATATCGAACAACCAATAATAAAAAATGAACATTGCACGTACCACGTCTTCCCTCAATTTCTGATAACGATCCGCTTCCTCCTTTTCCATCTTTGCTTCCTTTCTTTCGGCAGCAATTCCTTTTTTCTTCTGATAACTAAATTGAGTATCTTCTTCAGCTTTCAACATTTCGGATTTCAGCCTGTCATATTCTTCTTTCATTTCACCGGAATGACTAATTTCTTCAAAAAGGGCGGTCCTTTCTTTTGGATTCTTCATGGCAATGGATTCAACGGCACCTTGAAAAACTAGGAAGTTCTTGGCCTTCACGTTGATCTTGAGGGACTCCAAAGCATCCGCATATTGGACATGCGATACAGGCTTCAATGAAAATTACTTCAATTATTAACCTTAAAATGCAACTGGTTTCTACCCCACACACACTATCAATGTCAAAAATCATAAACCATACTTTGTCATTAATCCTATAATCTGAAGACGATCCATTAACTGTTCTTGTAAATCTGGTATCCGTATTCTTGTCGTCATCATGATACACTGCTGTGACTGAAGCTCTGTTTGAAACTGGCTGCCCTATAGGAGCTCCATGAATTAAATCCTGAAATTTTAACATTACAAACGCTTTTATAGTAAACATGCTACCGCAGGGTTCATACTCAAATTTACAAAGTCATCTCCCTGAATTTCCCTGACCAACTCAAGTAAATTTCCCTGACTTTAAAATTGTGTAAAAATACAGGTTGTTTTTTAAACTTTTCACATGTATAATGTTTATACTCGAAAACTATACTAGATTGAAAAATCGCAATGCAACACCTTAAACGACAGCCCATAAAATATCAGGACTTTGGTGAAAACAAAATTGAATTTGGCCTACCCAAGCACTCGTTATGCTGCATTTTTTTCAAACATTTGCAAACTTTTTGGCAAAAAAAATGCAAAAAAGTGAACCGGTTTTTGCAACATTTTTGCAAACAAATGAACTGGTAATTGCAATTTCTTTGCAAACAAATGGAAAACATTAACCGATTTTGGACAATCCTGGCACTACTAGGAATCGAACCAAGGGTCTACTGTTTGACAGCTTGGTGCCTTACCCACAGGGTCACCTAGACAGTTGGAAAAACAGCTCTAGTTGGCTCTAGCTATCTTGATTAATTCGTATCTGAGACACTGGTATTTAAAAATGGTAATTGCATTGATTATTTATTTAAGTTTTTAGCACATATATTCATGTATGTATCTGTAGATATCGTTTATTCCTTAAAATTTTCTTCTGTCAAAATTTTTTCTACAGAATTTTTTGGGGTCCGAATTATTTCTGCAGAATTTTTTGAGGTCTGAATTTTTTCTGCACAAATTTTTTGGGTCCTAATTTTTTCTGCAGAATGCTTTGGGTTTGAATGTTTTCTGCAAAAATTTTTGGGGTCTGAATTTTTGCTGCACAACTTTTTGGGTTCATAATTTTTTCTGCAGAATGCTTTGGGTCCGAATTTTTTCTGCAGAATATTATCTTTCTGTAATAATTTCTGCAGAATTTTTTAAATGAAAATTGTGCAGAAAAATAATTTTTTTTTGAATTCTGCATGAATTTTTCAATGGGGTAAGATCTTTTTGCATAGCAATAGTGTGTATTTCTCCAATATTTCAGGGAGAGGGGAGGTGTAACAGACTATATAAACTGACAGATTTACCAGCAAACATCATAGTTTTCCCTGAAATTTCCAACAAAACCCTGTACCATACTGATGATGTGAAATTACTGTATACACACATACAAATGATGTGACAACTCACACTCAAACGTTTCACTCGTAGACAGGACGTTTTCTCTCCGAGAACAAAACTGACAGCATCCATAAAATTAGATTTACCTACGATAAATGCATATATAATAGACGCTACCGAATTTGGCATAAAATAACAAATAAATTTCTGAGATGTTTTTACCTGAGCCATTAGGGCCTATGACAGCCGTAAATGGCTTCAGTGTTCCAATGCGAATTCTTCCACGATAAGATTTGAAGTTCTCCACCTCGATATATCGAAGGTAGCCCATTTTTGGTGCCTCGCGATTTAACCAGGTCGTCTTTTAACCATCAGACATGGCGATTACATATAAAAATAAATCCCAAAACATAGGCCTATTTTTGCGACTTTCGTTCTACAATCGGCGGGAATTCGACTGAAAATCTCGCAAAATCTCGTTTGTCACGTGAAGTGGAATGCGAGGCACGTGATGCATGTCACGTGATCTTGGTTGCCATGGCAACGCGTCATTCCATCACATGTGTTTATTTTGATTTTGTTACAGTGTCTGCATGATATGATTGAGTAGATAATTAAATATGTTTAATTTACAGTTTCCAATTGACCCCAAATTAGCAGCTGCCATTGAGCGAAGGCGCAGCCGCGAGGAGGAACGTAAAAGCCGAATTCTTGACGAGAAAAAAAGGCGCATTGGGGTAAGATGCGGAATGAAATCATATCGATCATTTGAAAAATTCATGCAGATTTTGCAGAAAAAAATTTCATGGAAATAATTCTGCAGAAAAAAATGATTTTCTTGCACACATTTTTCTGTTTAAAAAAATTCTGCAGAAAAAATAAAATTATAGCGATCATTTGAAAAATTCATGCAGAATTCTGCAGAAAAAAATGATTTTCTTGCACAAATTTTTCTGTTTAAAAAAATTCTGCAGAAAAAATTAAATTATAGCGATCATTTGAAAAATTCATGCAGAATTCTGCAGAAAAAAATTTCGTGGAAATAATTCTGCAGAAAAAAATGATTTTCTTGCACAAATTGTTTCTGTTTAAAAAAATTCCGCAGAAAAAAATTATTGTCTTGCACAAATGTTTCTGTTTATAAAAATTCTGCGGAAAAAATGATTTTCTTGCACAAATTTTTCTGTTATTATTTGTATATTATGTACAGGTACATATACATTATGTATACATGTACATGAATATGCTTTAAATTTAAATAAATAATCAATGCAATTAATTTTTCAATTACCAGTGTCTCAGATACCAATTATTCGAGACAACTAAAGCCAACCGGAGCTGTTTTCCCATGACTCTAGACCATAGACCCTTGGTTCGATTCCCAGTAGTGCCATTTTTTTAAAACGACAATGGCAGAAAATATTCTGCAGAAATATGTATGCACAATTTATTCTACGTATAAATAAATACGTATTCTACGTATTTTTGCAGAATTAATTGTGCAGAAATAGTTATGCACAATTTAATCTGCATAAAAAGGTATTAATTTTATGCAGAATTCTGCATAGACTTCTGCAGAGTATGCAGAATCCGGCTTCCAGAAAAAATTAATTATTATTAATTTTAGATCGATGTCGTTGCACTAACTCAACAAATGGAAGAACGTCAACATCGAGAACGGTTGCAGAGCTTACGAGAAAGAGAAATGGGTAATTGAAGAAATTATTTTGCCAAAAAAATTGGTTATTAGGGCACTATACATACACATTATTTCAGAGAAAGAAATGTTGCTGCAAGACCAGATGGCAGTACGAGCACACCAGCGACAAATGGAGCAAAAACGTAGGTTAGAGAAAGCCGTAGACAGGTATCGCGTAACTTGTCAGTGCCCAGAAACTCAGCGAGATTTCGACCTGAATGACCCACACGCTTTAAAAAAGTCGAAACCACCCCGAGCTGCAAACAATGATGAATTGTGCGGTCCTTCCAGTCTTCAAAAGTGAGCATATGTCTTGCCGCGTGAGCTTCAAAAGTTGATCAGCAATAAAGCACAAAAAAATTGCATATCTAGGTTTGATGGCGAGGATATGTGGAAGAAAGAAAGAGAGTTAAAAAAGAAAGAACTGCAAAAAATATGGCTTGAGAATCAAAGTGAAGAAAAACGCCGGCTCGAGAGACAGTCCAAAAACACCGAAATGATGCAGGACAACGAATCCTTGAAAATTGCAAAAGCCGCGCGGGAGCAAATGGAGAATGAAAAACGCCATCGGTTGAATCTGGAAAAAGCAATTCAAAATTACAATCAACAGCTGGTAGGAATTTCAAATATTAAAAGCAGGGTTGCCACTGATTTTTCAAAACTGTCTTGCCTGACTTTTAGCAGCATAATCACAAATTTTGCCTGATTTTGCCTGACTGAACCAACATTTTTGCCTGACTTTGCCTGACCTAAAAGTTAAACTTTTGTAACTCGATTACCCGGAGATCTGAAAACAACTGCTTTAATACAAAAAAATAAAATAAAACCAAACTTTTAATACATTTGAACATTTTGACTTGAACATTTTTCAGGGGATTTTCACTTTTACAATGAAAATTTTTCACATCGTAGTTTCTGAATTTTTTCTTCAATAGCAGGAAGTTTTCGACACACCGTAAAGTCTTTCTCATCTGTACTTTCCAATGAATACTGTACCACTGCATCTTAAATAATATTGAGGACTGGTTGGGACATTACACATTAGAACCTCTTAAAATTATTTCACGCTTTCTCAATTTTGCCTGACTTTTCCTAACTTCAGCTCAATTTTGCCTGACTTTTCCAGATTTCCAGATTCCATTTGCCTGACTTTGCAGGTCAGTGGCAACCCTGTAAATGAATACAGACATGCTTTTAAAGTAAAATGGTAAAAACCGGTTGAAAAGTTTAATTAGACAGTGTTACATCTTTTTTAAGCTTCAACACAAAATAGCGCAATCCCGCATGCTCAAACAACGGGAATTAGAACTAAATGCCGAAGAAATGGAAAATCACATCTTCAGTAACATTTTGTCCGAAGATCCTGCTATGGCTATCAGCGCATTCGGTCCTCATCGCGTTATCCCGGATCGATGGAAAGGAATGTCATCCGAGCAAGTTGGGCACATTCTGCAGTCCCAACGAGAGCAAGCGATGGAGAGGAAGGTAGATTCGCTACTACCAACAAATGTACAAATTTTCTTCTTTTATACAAATTTATACAAATAATGTTAATTTACCCATTTCGCAGGTTAACGAGGTGGTTGAAAAGCAGGAGGAAACAGCCTGGGAACACAAACTATTGCTTCAGACCAGAACAGACCTATTGAAAGAAAGACAACGTCAACGGTTGGAGCGGGTATATCATCGGCAAGTGATGGAAGAAAACAAGAAGCTAGCTTTAGAACAGAAGGCAATCCGAGAACACCTAAACCAAAACGTCTATCGTGGGATTACCTCTACAGATTTCTTTTCTCAATTTGGTCAATCTTGCCGTTGATCTAAATGCAGTTTTGAAATGCTAATTCATGTTAGATTGCAACACAATGCCACCAACGCAGCCGTACATCTTATTTGATGATGTGTGTTGATAACTTATCTAAATTACCTTTTTGCACCAGATAATATCAACCCAAATAACATTTTCGCCCTATATGTGCGGTACATTTCGGTAATTTCAAAATGCATAGTATTTAAACAATTTAGAAATGCATTATGCCATATATACAATTAATTTATTAGATTCTTTCATTTCAGTCTCGGAATAAGTAAATAAGTAGATTTTAAGTTTTCGTGAAAATACTCACATTCTTTCAGAAAAATAATGTTTATTGTGTGAGATTGCCTGCTAATATAACGCATTTGCATATAACGTCGTTTGCAAGAATAAATTCGACTGCTTTCTGTTAAATTACCTGATGTGATTCAGATTAATTTATAGCGCCTTCACACTCTTCAGGCAGGTTGTATTCCAATCAATCTCTTTCTCCACAGATTGAGAATTGAATCGGCAATAATACGAGCAGTTTGTCGCTGATAGCCACCACTAGTAACCATGAAGATTGGAATTTTTCTCTTTTTAGCCTTTTTAAAAACAATCTCGTCTCTTTTAATGATTCCCTGCAATACAAGACAAAAATCAACATAAGAAAAGTTTTTACGGAAACGTTTTATGTGTACTCTACGACTTTTTTTAGCATTCTTACTAAATATAAACAGTACTAAAATTTGCATTTTCACATTTGAAGCACGTTATAATAACTTGCATTTGTCATATTTGTCAATTGCACAGTGATTAATCATATGTTAGCTGTAACATACTAACCTCCGGTGATATACTGAGATGACCGAGGGGATCTCCCTGCAAAATATCAGTTCCAGCATTATATACAATCAGATCTGGATGAAATTCTTTCAATGCATCTTCCAAATTTCTGTGCATTATCAGTACAATGTCAAATTAAAACATACACCAAATCACAATTAAATTTTGGTGATTCAACATACGTGTTCACTTTGACAAGATACTCCTCATCTTCCGTTTTGTCATGAAGCTCCACTTTTCTTTTAATAGCACCTATAAACAGGCAAAAACATTGGCAAAACATTACAAAGATTTTCTACCAAACAGCAACATCTTAAAATTCTAAACATGTATATAAAATTCAAATTCCTGATAGCAATTTGGAAGAAGTTCAAATGAGGGTCTCAACTAAAAACCATGTTGAAACTCACCAACCTATCAACATGCGTTTACTGCACATAGCTATAAACTTTCCATAAATTAAAACATGAAAATGCTGATTAACATGTTTGCTAATAAAACAAATAACTAATGAAATAAATAAAATTACTTCTGTCTTGTGAATGAGCACATCAAAATCGACCCCTTATACGATCGAGATTTGCTAACCTTTTGCAAATTCGTCTTTTGGATAAATCCCTTTATTGTAGACATCCATGATGTAAACTCTGTCATCATACATGAAGTCCCTCTCATGGCCATTCCCCTGGAAGAACGAAATATATATATACATGTAAATAAAGGTAACGCATAATCCTATTACGACAAAAGCAGTTTCCTGGCATTAAAAATAAATTTATCAGTTGTAATTATCAACTTTCAATGCATTTTGAATTAGCAAGCCTTAGTATGACATGTCAATATTTGCGGTTATTTCACAATGATTATTTTAAGTTGCAAAATTTTAAGTAATTTTTACGAAGTACCACTAAAGCATATCAATCTTATATCAAAGCATAATCTTATTACGACAAAAGCAGTTTCTTGGCATTCAAAATAAATTTATCAGTTGTCGTATTATTAAATTTCAATGCATTTTGAATTAGCAAGCCTTAGTATGACATGTCAATATTTGCGGTTATTTCACAATGATTATTTTAAGTTGCAAAATTTTAATTAATTTATACAAAGTACCACTAAAGCATATCAATCTTAATCCTACCTGGTGTGCATCCAAGTCCACAATCATGACTTTAGCAATGCCATCAAGTTTCTCAAATGCAAAATGTATTGACAATGTTATGTCGGCATAAGCACAAAAACCACCGCCTTGTCCAGAAGAGCAGTGATGAAATCCCCCACCAATGTTTATAGCCCATCCTCTCTCAATTGCAACTTTTCCTGCCTGTGAGAAAAACAATTTACATTATATCAGCTTTAGCTCAATATAAACTTTGAATTAAAACATTTAGTTTAATTTGAAATTATCATATCTGTCCAAGATTATCAAAATTCAATTGCAAAAAATCACTTCCAATGGATGTTCAGTTTGGGAATCAAAACATATTTCTAAGAAAAGCAGTAAAATCACACGTTTTATATATGAATAATATATATGAATATGAATAATATAATCAATATGAACTGAATTGAGTAGAAAAATATGTTACGAAACTGGTTAATCCATCTTTGTTGTAATCTAAACGAGATTTGTTTTACTCTGTCTGAATTTATTCACAAAGTGATTTAAAGTACATGTAAAATTATCTTACCAAAATAGTACCTCCAACTTGAAATCTAAATGGCTTCAAAATACGGCTTTGGACAATGCAGTTGGGTAACATGGCAACTAGAGGTACTTCGGTGATTGTCGCAACATACGCACTCCACTGTAAACAACAAATACGATGAATTTGTTTATTTTACCAAAATGTAACATTGTTAAATATGGTCTATCTACAGATAATTTTTCTAGTTTTCCTTTGCATAAATTAAAAATAGGTTTGAAAAATTGCTCAAACTACAATAACTTTAAAAATTCATATATCAATTCAAACAGGAATGCGAATAAAATCGTGTCTGATAACATTAGTAAGACTAATCATATAAAAACTAGCCTTCAATTTGTTCAAATATGTTGTCGAATGCACCATCATCAAATCTTGCAATTTTGCTTCACGAGGCTGAATCACGGTAGCATCATCTAACATCGCGGCTTCTAAATACAAGGTTTGTACAAATTAACATCAATGCAATATCAGTAGATAAGTACTGCCGAACAGTGGTCCTACCTTCCAAGAACTTGTAGATGCGGCCCCATTTTGACGAATCAAATGCATGAAGTTTTTCAAGACCCAAGAAAGTGATATTATACTCGGGAGTATACAGAATAGGCCACTGCGAGGGCAATATAGTAGAGTATAATTCAGTCTCACATTGTCTATAGTGAAAAAATAATATAATTTAGCATATGATACACCACTTGCATGTAAATGTACATACACTGTACACACAAACATACATCATGATACATACACAGCAGAAAATTTCCTGTAAAAAAGTGCATTATATTTGAATCCATTCACCATTAAAATTTCGATCATTCTTCAATTTAACAAAAAATATGGAAACATATTTAATTATTTTGGTAAATTATTAAACAATATATTGCAACTTTCTGCCATAAAAGTGCATTATTATTACTGCATAAATTAAAACTGAAAAACTGCAGTATTAATTCAGTTTCACATTGTCTATGGTGAAAAAATAATATAATTTAGCATATGATACACCGTATACACAAACATACAACATGATACATGTATTACCCAGCAGAAAATTTCCTGTAAAAAAGTGCATTATATTTGAATCCATTCACCATCCATGCAACATAAAATATGGAAACATATTTAAATATTTTGGTCAATTATGAAACAATATATTGCAATTTTCTGCCATAAAAGTGCATGAATTACTTTTTTGCAAATTACATTACTGCATAAATTGAAAGTGAAAAACTGCAGTATTTCACAACTTACTGTAAAATATTTGCAGTATTTTTTTTTTTAATTGCAAGTTTTTGATATGGTATTTAGCAGAAAATATCATGTAAAAAAGTGCATTATATTTGAATCCATTCACCATCCATGCAACATAAAATATGGAAACATATTTAAATATTTTGGTAAATTATGAAACAATATATTGAATTTTCTGCCATAAAAGTGCATGAACTACTTTTTTGCAAATTACATTACTGCATAAATTAAAACTGAAAAACTGCAGTATTTCACAACTTACCGTAAATTATTTGCAGTATTTTTTATAAAAAATGCAAGTTTATGACAGTTTTGCCATCCAAATTCTGCCATAAATGACACATTTTTCTGTTGGATGGTGAAAAATAATGATGCCGGATATCATGCCTGAAATTTTTTGCTGGGTATGCATAAATTGAGCACCGGTAGTATGTTTCGAGTTTATGGCGATTTGTTCTGAACATTTTTTGATCATACAGGGTTCATACTAAAATTTGCAAAGTCATCTCTCTGACTTTCCCTGACCAACTCAAGTAAATTTCCCTGACTTAAAAATTGTGTAAAAAACATTTCAAACATTTTTAAACTTTTCACATGTTAAATGTAAAATTACTCGAAAACTATATTAGATGGAATAATCGCAATGTGACACTTTAAACGACAGCCCATAAAATATCAGGACTTTGGTGAAAACAAAATTGAATTTGGCTTACCCAATCACTCGTAATGCTGCATTTTTTTCAAACATTTGCAAACCTTTTGTCCAAAAAAACGCAAAAAGTGAACCGGTTTTTGCAACAATTTTGCAAACTGGTAATTGCAATTTGTTTGCAAACAAATGAACTGGTAATTGCAATTTGTTTGCAAACAAATGAAAAACATTAACCGATTTTGGACAATTTTGCAAAAAAATGCAAAAAAGTGAACCGGGTTTTGCAACTATTTTGCAAACAAATGAACTGGTATTAGCAATTTATTTGCAAACAAATGAAAAACATTAACCGATTTTGGAAAATATTTGCTAAAAAATGCAAAAAAGTGAACCGGCTTTTGTATAAATTTTGCAAACAAATGAACTGGTAATTGCAATTTTTTTTGCAAACAAATGGAAAAAATAAACCGATTTTGGAAAAATTTTGCAAAAAAATGCAAACAAGTGAACCGGTTTTTGCATCAATTTTGCAAACAAATGAACTGGTAATTGCAATTTGTTTGCAAACAAATGGAAAACATTAACCGATTTTGGACAATTTTTGCAAAAAAATGCAAAAAAGTGAACTGATTTTTGCCAAAATTTTGCATAAAAAGTAACCAATTTTCGCGATTTTTTTGCAAAAACATTTGCAAAAAAAAATGGTTTTTTACTGCAGCCATCCCCCTTGACCACGACCCCCCTAGACAAAAGTTTAGTGTGGCCAAGAGGGGGAAAGCTAGTACATTTTTGAAAATTATGGGGAAAAAAGAGAGGTTTAGGTGGTTATTGCAGAATAAGCTAAAATCTTTTTGCATAGCAATATTGTGGATTTCTCCAATATTTCAGGTAGAGGGGATGTGTGACAGACTATATAAACTGACAGATTTACCAGCAAACATCATAGTTTTCCCTGAATTTCCCACAAAAGTGGTTTGTACTAAAAATGGTCAGATATCACAACTGCATGCAATGCATAAGGTCTACATGTACAGTGTACATGAATGATGTACGTGTTCTATTACGAAGTAAATTCATGAAAATGTCACGCCAATCGCACAATCTTAGGGCATACACCGCATACACAGCTATCTACCTTGCTGACATGATGAAATATCTTCGAAACTACATCTAAAACAAGTTAAACAACAACCAGAAACAAGTTAAAACAACAAATTAATACCATAACCCTTCTACAGCTATGGTCGTCTGGCTTCGCCCTTTGTCTATGGGAGAGAAGGTCTAGAGACATTTCTTCTCACCGAAGCGCTGCGATCGTTTAGCCTGTATAATTGACGCATGGACGATGACGGCCACCAGGTGCGCTGCGGTCGCTCGAGGGCCGAGCAGGCTGTAAACAACGGTTGGCCATCTGGCGGGAGCAAGCGTCTCTAGACCAACGTTTAGCGAAGAGCAGGAAGACCAGCGAAATGCGACACTAGCGCCACCAATCACCACTAGCGCCATCTACCAACGAGCGGCAAAATTAAAGGATTTAATTCAGGATTTAATTTAGGATTAATTTTTGTAAACATTAAAAGTTTATTTGGGATGTGCTCTTGACAACTTATGATATTAATAAAAACGATAATTCTATGTTTGACTTTTTATTTTGCTTTATGAGCGATAGATGGCAGCACCTGCC
>JAQFYZ010002206.1:0-18217 GCA_034695085.1 Cylindroiulus punctatus
GTATAAATGTAAATAATTCGATATGAAATTATGTGAGTTGAAATAAAAGTTTTCTTGATTTTAATTGATTTTTCTCATTGCTGACGTCGATGAGAATAATTAGACCAGTGGCTCCAAAATTTTTACCAAACGTACATGTACATGTACATGTACATGTACATGTACACTGTATATAAAAATAATGAAACGTCCTTAGCCATTTCATAAAACATGCTCCCAGGGAAGGCAAAGTACATGTACATGTACATGCAATGAATTTACAAATACTGCAACTCGTTTTCTATAGTGATACAAATATCTTTTTTTTTTGCTTTTTTATTTCTCCTATTAACACAACCTGACCTACAATGTATCTTAACCGGTCCTAAGCTAGCAGAAAATATAATGTATTCAGCGCCCTTTGCTAGTATCTACATGTACATCTGTACATTAATTAATTTGAAGCATTTACAGTTTGAAACGGGGTAAAAGATTTATTTGCGTGCATTAAAAGAAATCGCCATAATTATGACTATCGCAGCAAAAAACATTCTTGCTGATTTCCAAATTTTTTTCGAAGCGATTGAACTGAATTCCCTCCAGGGAATGCCTGACCCCAAAAGGTCGACGATCACTCCACAATAAACTTGAATCATGTCAGGTGCAAATGCCGTTTAGAGCGCCCCCTGTCCCATGCAAACCTAGTTAAATAAGGGGCGCTCTAAAAATAAATTTGGACTATGTTTCAAGGTTATTGGGGAGTTCCATAACTTCCTCAATAAATTTATACGCTATGATTGCGTCATCCAGTTTTCGGTCTAGCTGGTCACGCGACTGAGTCTAGACAGTGGTGTCAACAATGGTGGATTTAGTGATGATCCACAGATCCAGTGCATGTTTTTGTACAAATTGCCCGGTTTTTTCTCCTGGAATGGTAGTCAGTGTCAGTTTTACAACTTCTGAACAGCTTCTTCGACCGTCATTAGATGCTTACTGAAAAAACGGTGTTTCTGCATGAGTTCGAACTGTTCAAGGTGTTGGGGCCCAGAGCTTCGTTTTCAAATTTGGTAAGTAACTATCTTTAATTTCATATTTGCATCTTTGCACATGTTATGAAGCTTTCTGGCGCAATAGAAACGCCAGGGCGGATTCCATAGGTTAGGTTTTATGATTTATGAAATTTATGAAACGGTAACTCTTCGGAATAAGCCGACAATGTCGGCCAAGCTTTTTTTCTACGGAGCCTGTTAGTAACAATGTAAGAGCATGTAACGCTGCATCGGTTGGAATTAACTCTTGGGCAATGACTGAGTGTTAGGTGGAATGGTACTGTGTAGACCGATCTAATGATGCCGTCTGGTTTCCATTCAAATTTGCGATACATTGTAGCTTTCAAAATATATACTACATGCGATGCTCATGAGGTGGTTTTGCTTTTTAAAAGATCATATCCGCACCATTCATTTTTGAAAGCCAGGCAATTCATCAGGACTTGATCAAGGAAAAATATTTGATAAATACTGCCGGTAAGGTTTTTTAATGGTAATTTCGGTTTTTCTAACAAATGTCAATTTTGAATATTATTTAAGCATTGCGTACAAAATGCATATTTCTCTTGCATTTTATTGCCCTTTTTAACCGTTATGCTGAAAAAACAGCAATTGCCAACACTATCTGTTGCCACTGCATACTTGTAGGAATAATCAACGGGAACAAGCAATATCAACACACTTGTTTCTGTCTTCGTCTAAGCACCTTCCTCTAAGCCCTAACCGATCAAACATATGCCAAAGTAGCGCCTTTGGGGTACGATCCTGAGGTGCACATGCAATTCTATTGGCTCGCACTAGTGCCACTAGTTGGGAAGGCGCAAACCATTACCTGCTTGGCAAGATGGCAGTCGTTTGATCACACTGAACAACACGAAATTATCCCGAGAAAATACACTTCTTTTCATTTTTAAAACTTGGTTTCTATCAATAATGCCCTTCATTTTCTGCATCGTGCCTGCTGCTGAATGCTGTGGAGATATTTATTCCCTATTAGGCTGGCGTTGCATTGCAAGCTTGCTGAAGGCATTCTGAAAATATGATCTTTTTCAAATGCGAAGATATGATGGTGAAATTGCACGGAAAAACCTATTGATATCGTCTATAAAATGTTCGTCTTTCGCGGAATTGAGAACGGTTATTCTGAAAGGACTGCGGCATAAATAAGTCTCGGAAGGCGAACAGCTGGGTGAATAATATAACCGATTTCCCCTTGATTTATGAATATTTTCAGCTACCTGTACCGTGTGCGGGGGATAAATTTGACATCGCCCCAAAGTGGATGTGCGGGTTGATGCTTTTATTGCCTCGTTTCAGTTTCGGAGTTTTATACCCTAAATTTAGTTTTATACCGTAAGCAGCCTTCCCTCACTTGGCAATTTAACGGTTGCAGTCAACTGCAGCTGACGGCCTTGTTTTGACGTCGAATATCGACAATGGCAGAATGCTCTGAATTTTAAGCAGATGCTCCAGACGAAGCATCTGGAATGCAAAGCAACCACCATCATGATGGCGGTAATGCGTGAAAAACAGAATCAGGCATTGATGGAGGGTAATGGGAATGGCAAGCCACTCAATTTGCAACTTCACTGCCAGAAGAAATTGTTCCTGTCATTGATGTAACTTAGTGTCATCACTGGTTCATTGATTGCAGGCTCAGAAGGTCTTCAGTTGCTAATAGAAACTCAATTTTTGAACAACACTAAGTGACCCCTTCCTGACCTCAGAGGTCAATGGGCTTAGCTGAGTTCTTAACATTACTTAGATCATGCAACAAATGCAGCAACAATAGGGAAATTTCATACATTACCAAATCGGGGGAAAAATTGTATCTTTGTTTATTGTACTGCAGTGGTGAAAAAGCTAAGACAACGACTGCAGATTAAACGGGTTGTGACGTTTAATGTATATAGCACACGGTTAAACGTTCGGCGACAGCCTATCAGAACTGGTTAGGAATTTGTAGGTTCCAACATGCTTCCAGTAAGCCCCACACAAACTTAATGGAACCACCATGTGCCCAACACCACCAACATGTACTTCAGTTAAGAATACAACACATTGAAACATTCCCAATTTTCAAAATGAAAAGGCATTAAAGTTTTTTCATTTCTAATATAACTACATGTAACACGAAATATTAATTTTTTTTAGTAATTTTAAGCCAAAACAGCACATACCAGCATTACATCAAATCCTACTCAACATTACATTGTTTCCATAAACCATCATGTTCCCAACATTTTCCCACATTTTCCAACATTTTCCCACATTTTCCAACATTTTCCCACATTTTCCAACATTTTCCCTCAATTTCCAACATTTTCTAACATGTTGTAACCAGCAAGACAAATCAATAGGGCTCCGTAGTGTAGTCCACTGCGCTATTCTGACGATTGGGTATGTTTTACATTCAGTTATATTACAACTGAGTTGAAAGCAGTTTTAGTGCAATCAGTTTGCAGACAAGTCTTGCTTTATAAGGAAGGATCGGTGGAGGTGAAGTTTTTCGATTTGAAAGATGTATGTGAAAGAATGTGAAGAAACAAATAGTTATGTCTGTTTATATGGTTACATTGAACCTACTTCATGGATCAAAACATTACGTACTGAAAATGTTTGTATTTGTAATGTACTGCAGTGTTTGGCGCCATCTTGTGTCGACAAATTCAGTTTCCCAAAAATCATTATAGATGGCGCTGGAATTGTCAGAAAGGTCTATTTGGGCAAATTCTAGCCTTCCAGGCTAGTTCGAGCTAATCTGTGTGTTGATCTGACGGTGTACACTACGCATTTGGCACTCATTTCGAAAAAAATTAACGCAGATGCCACCAAACAGCCATTTTGTTTCCAATCTAGCAAAATTGGGGCATTTCCTGAGTGCGGGTGGCCAAAACGAGCGCTGTGTAAACAACCGTGGGAGGAATGAATTTGTTTTTCAACGTACACTTTGGTTCCTTAATTCGCTCCCAGTGCACAAGTTTCGTGTTGAACATCATTTCGCTGAAACGGAACGCCGCCATTGCACATCCAATACAAAACTTAAATACTCTCAGTGGCTTCTGGGCGGCCATTCCAGTTCAGTTCATCAGATAAACAATTTACAACTTCGTTTTTTACGTTGCAAACAACCCGAAAAGATGCAACTGTGTCTGGCTGGTGCAAATATCTGGAAAACAAGAACTGGCCTTGTTTCAGTGCAGACATGAACACTTTGGAAATGACTGCTAATGTCAAAGTGCATGTACTTGAAACAGGCGGTTTTTACTTTGTGAGCAGTGGTGTCACCTGGTGATCTACATGGAAATATTACCCTGATTGTTGGGAACGAAAGTTTGATAAATATCGAATATACTGCCATGGACAGTTCTTAAAAATTTAATATTTATAATTTTAAGTTTTGTTAGACAGAAAAACACAGAAAAAAAACCACAGAAAAGCAGCGTAGTTAATACATAGAAAAGCTAAGCTGCAACAGCTAGGACAGACGTCATTCTTGTTTACTAGACAAGTAAGGTTTAAATAAAATATGTAGACGACAACATCTGTAGACCATGTATATCCTTAGTTTTTGCTTAAAAATGTAATAAGGATAACAATAAAAATACATGATTTTTCCATCAATATTTTAAAGGCCAGTGAAAGTAGCTGGGAAAATGCTGCAAAGGCAAATTTCATGTGCTCCTATTTAGGCATTTAACTAATCTATAATGCTTGTTAGTGAGAATATTTATTTACAGATTTATTGAATGTTGTTGAAAATAATTTTGCAGGACAGTAGTTTTACCATTTTATTTACCTGGAATCAGGTCAGCTAAGTAATTAAATAAGAGTTAACATATTAAAAGCATGATCAAATCCAAAGATACAATAACACTAAAATGAATTTGACTTGCTCAAAATGTGCGCAATGTGTTTGTATTTCAACCCTATTTGTCTAGTGATCTAGAATATCTTTTATAGCTGTAGGATTTCATCCTTTTTGTTCAACAAAACTTTACCTAACTATCCCGACCTAAAATGGAACTTTTGATTGAGCTGCCCCTAACATCCAGGGAATCACTACCAGCATACGAGCTGTTAGAGGAAGCCCGATTCCATCTTTTTAAAGCATAGACATACGCTTAATAAACCGGGTCAACAACAATATTTTTATTTTGACTTTTTTGAAGGGTTAGTCACCTTTACCTCTAAAAAAACAAAATCCCAACCACTAACTCAGAATTCTCAAAAATGCTCCCAGATGGAACAAATTACACGTACATGGGTGGACATCGATTGAACCTCGTTCTGGTAACGTGTTTATAAAACGATAAGGTTTTGAACTGCTATCTGCCCTCTTTTTAGTGTCCCGCTGAAATTCTCCAAAGACACCGATAATAATTTCTGGTGCATTTTCATTGCGATTCCAGCGTCGTTCCGTAGCTATAAAATCTAAAAAGGAAACCGTTTTTTCAGTTACACAAAACGTGTTCAAAAGAACGTGAAAAATACTTTTTTTTCGCATTTCGTCTCCCACGCCATCGGGGTTATGGGCGAATTGGGACCTTGACAAATGACTGTAGAAAAATTGGATGACATTCTTTATTCGGCATGGATCACCTCGCTCGCTGCTCCATCCATCTGTTTCATTATATACAATGGAAATGGAAGAAAAGGAGAAAAATGATTGCACCCGTACATCTTCATGAGGCGACCGGAATAACACGAGTAGGGCTGGGGTACCAAAATGGTTAGTCTTGGGCCACTGAGAAATGCGCTCAGAAATTCGGTTTGAAGCATCTGGAAGGAAATTTTTGAAATGCTTCTGTCTAAGAAAATATATTGGGTGGAAGGTATTTGATGTAGGCCTATGCCCGGCGCACAATGCAACTTTGGAGATGTTTTAATATTAAAACGAACGAGCATTTTTTGCAGTTGACAAAGCCATGAAATATGCTTCTGTTGGAAGGAATGGATAGTAAATAATTCGGTGAAAAACCTATCCCATTGGACGCACAGAAAATTCGGAATCCATTGGTTAGGACCTGGACATGATACAGACTCAAATTAGGAAATAACGTAGATAACATTGATCCAATAGGAAATGCGACGTGAAAAGTTGTGTAGATTGTATCTTGCTTACTTACACTGAGAGCATCACTGCAAACTTTCTGCTGAAGTAACAAGGTACACTATCTGGCGGTGACACTAACTGTTGCGTCTCATTCTCTTATCAAGGGGTTAGTTGATTCTTCAGGCAAAACAATCAGGTCTTACTGAATCTTCACTAACCTGGTGGCTTGTCCATTGTCCATTAAGTACAACTTGTAATGACCTGGAAAATCTCCATTTTCATTCCACCATTGGCACATTACTCACTTTTACTATGGAATCCTGTTGCCTGCTGTCTATTGTCCATTCTCTATATCTTCAAGAAACATATTGGAATGTCCATGAGTATCAAAAGCGCACGAAATGAAAACATGACATTCATTGGAGATGTACATTTTAGTAAATATGCCATGAAGGACCTTCCAGAAATGTGAAAATGAACAATGTCCATAAGGTCGTTGTTGGCTTTCAAGTTCAATCCTAAGTAGAGAACTAAGTAGGAATTCAAAATTGCAACTTCTAATGGACTTTGAAGCCCTGCTCGGACTTAGTAAAAAGGTAACAGCATCGATTCTCTACATTGGATTATACAGTTGGTGTTGCTGGAAACACAGGCGACCAGAGCATGTTTGGTATAAAAGACATGGATTTGGTTTCTTGGACACGTCGTACATTGACTGGTCTAAATAAAATGTTTTTCAAAAACCATGGAAACAGTAATGGATTTATCTAAAATAACACAAGTAATATGCAAATTTGAATCATTTTCAATCTCTCAGGCATGGTTCCATAGCAATGTGCTTTATTGAAAATATAAATTATTTTAACATCCCATATATGGAAAAGAAATGTATTTTGAAATGCATAGCAAGAAATGCATTTGGAAATACATTGGAAAATACCTTTGGATTGGCACTAAAATATGTATTGTATTATGCATTTTGAAATAAATTTTAAATGTATTGCAATATATATTGCAAAACACATGTAAAGATATTGAAATATGTATTTCAAAATACATATCACAATATATTTAACTATACATTGCAAATACTTTTTAATTCAAACTGCATGTATGCAAATTTTGTGTAAAAATATTATTTTCACACAAAATGCACTGCACAATCCATTATTACCGAGTTACCTTAGTGAGGTCCATTTTGTGAAATGAATTTAAAATTTTATCTCAATTAAAGCTGGAATGTATTAAAATATAGCTCAGCATTACTACATATTTCGAAATATATTACAACTGCATTATACAGTTTGGCGTATACATTTCCAAATGCATTTGAAATATATTTCATTAATTGAAATACATTTCAAAATGCATTTCAAATACATTTCAAAATGCATTTCAAATGCATTTTGTCAATTGAAATACATTGCACAATGCATTTTCTTTGGAAATGGGATATTGACTTGATATACAGTAGTAATGAACTTAATGCTTTGAAAGAACTGCCTTGCAGTTCGTCTCGATTTCATGAATTTCTTATCAGTATTAACATTTAAGATCACAAATTTAATCAGAATTGCTCTTACCAGAAGTAACCGCTCCATTCCCTCTATTTCATCGGATCGAAAACGCTCCTACCATTTCTCGTCAATAATTTAATAAAGCTATTAATTCTCGAAGGTGATCCATTATGACATTGTTAATCATGCCAGGCAAGCGACTTTATAGCCGTCCATATTTGGGGGGTTGTGCCAATGGCGACTCCTGAGCAGACGGTCTCTGACCCCCAATATACACGTGCCATTAATAATTGCAAGATTGCGAGGGAACTGACCCTCTTTTATGGTTTTCTCGGTCATTTGTCATTATTTCCATCATCACTGAACTCGGCGAGTCGTAAACATTTCGACCTCAACAGTTTTTATTACGCTCTTGTACACATTACAGCAGTTTTTTTTGGTATTAGGAAGCATAATGCCACTGCATAGAGAGAGCTGCCATAAAAGCAATTGCTTATTTACGTTTAAAGGTACTGGCGTCCTGGCCAAATTTAAAAACGACAGGCAATTTTACCAGAATTCGTTGTACTTTTGCTGTAAATTCGCTCATTTGAAAGGCAGTCATGGCTCCCCTCATTGCCAGAGGCCCTAAGGGATGACGAATAAAGGAATGCGCATAATTGGGAATGTCGATTAGGTTTTTCTAGGAAAATGGCTGCTTCCGCCAGAAACGGAAATGTCATATTACGGAGGCCGTCACGATATCCTGGCTCCGTTTTATATTGCTGGCTGGATGGGATAAGGGAGGTGCATGGTTAACTCAAATGCATGATGCAATTTCCTAGGCCTAATTTGATAGGAACTAGGGTAACCATCTATTTTAGAATGTTAGGCTCATTTTAGAGGAAATGTCCTAACTAAGCTTTGTTAGTATCCCCAATCCCTACTTAGAATAAATGACTTAATTCCATTATGTTGAACTGACACAATGTTTATATGCAAACTTGAATATGCCTTAATCTAAACAAGCCATGACCTCAACCTGTGTTACATAACCTTTACTTGATTTCAGACCATGAACGATGGAGGTAGTTGCCAAAAGGTTTTTTTTCCCTTCGAGCCACAGTTTTCATGTCTTTGACAGTAGAATCTAAACCAGATGCACATACAAATTACATATAATATATGTACATTCCAGAAACATTTTACAAGCAATCCTCACCCCAATGTCCTTGCTGGTTTTCTATGAAGCAGAGGATTCTGTGCTTTTTTTAAATATGTCGCCACCAGGTGATGGATGTGTTATGTAACCTCATGATCACATCGCCTATGACTTGCTGCAGGAAGATTAAGTTAAGGCTTGCATGTAAACATGATGTGACAGTATGACATTAGATGCAATTAACATTCTGATTTTATGGCATTTCCTGATGTTGCCGCTTCTGACAACAAGTGAGGACATAATCATTGACCTAAAAAATTGAATTGAGCGGAATACTTATCCGCAGAAAATATGTGATTTGTTGACAGAATCACACGATTGTGTAAATATATATTTTTTTGGGGGGGGGGGAGGGGGGGGGGGAAATCGAGTTGATTTCCCCAATTAATGATTTTAACTAAAAAAATTGTAGAATAAAATTAGTTGACCGATGTACTGTAATACAGTATGTTCAAACTTTCCTCTTTCTCTCAGAATTGCCACTGTCACTACACCCGTTATACATCCATTATCCAGATTCTGCGATACCATTTGCATGAAGTTGCAGAAAGTGTCAACTGTGTTGAAATCCAGTGAAAGCAAAACAGTTTAGAAAGTTGGTAGACTGACATGTTGGTTTGGCTTCAGCACGACCAATCGTTTAGGTTGCGAGTGCTACCTTTGTTTCCAGAATGGACAAGCTGTCATCATGAACCGACAGACATACATCACACGTCGCGTCCAGCCATGTCACTGAGCTGTTTTAGCACTTCAGCGAAGAGGGTTCACACTGGGTTTCTCCATCAATTGCACATGGAAAAGAAAACCATCAGTCCGTGGGATGAAATGTTCATCAGAGGCATTGTCCAGCTGTGATGTAAAAGGACCACCAGGGGTTTACGAAGGCTCGAATTCCATTTGGTCAGGCGACAAGTAGTGGTGCACTCAGTTTTGTTAACACGTGTTCTCACACTTGTCGGTTTTTTAGCTACAGGATCCCAAGAGACTAGTTAACAGTTATGGCAAAGCACGTGTTGATGATGGCAAAATATGTCTGCACATTGCATTTCTTGAGAAAACATGTCTAGTATTTGTTAAGTAAACTTGTACATTAGTTATTATATACTGTATAAGTATAGGTAAAGGGATGGAGCATGCAAGTCACACTACATGTATCACTATTAATGATGGTCCAGTATTGAGAGATTAACATTCGGGAAATTTCATAATTTCCAAACACTCGAAATGGAAATAATATCACCATAGAAATTAATTGAAGTCGTTTTCCGTCCTGAAATGTGCATAACTGTCTCGTATTTAGATGTTTGAAAGTCCAATCCAGTTATGGCCTGAGGATTCCTATACTGTATCTACAACCTTTGGACATTTTTTGATACAGTTTGCAAGCTTACATTTTACCCAAAATTAATGGTAAGATTCTCCATGGAACCACGTCCAGAAGATGTTCCCAAGTTTTAATCCCACACTCATTTTTCTCCGAGCTAAGCCCTGGTGAATAATATCTAAGTTTTGGAATGCTGCATGTCATCTTCTGACTACTGGATTCATATGCTCGACTGGCAAAGCGCATCTTTATGGCAATCTAAAATCTCAGTCGTAAAAGTTCTTCCAAAGAAGCACGAGGCCCCTGTGGACCCATTGTTTGCTAATCGGCGTTTTTAATGTTACCCAAACAACCATAAATTTCGTTGGTGAAATCCCCCCTTCCTTTTTTGCGATCGTTTTTATCGTTTGCTTATTCCGAATTCTATTGCAGTTTTTATTTTCCTCAGTAAATTTCTTCCACTTGGATTGGTCCTATCTGTCCCGCGCAAATAACGAGGGTGTAGAGATACGATTCTAGCATGTTTTGATGGACCCTGTTTCGTGGTCGTAAAACTATACAGGGCAACTCTTAAAAGATAAGCAATAATAAAAATTGAATTTTTCTTCTGTTCCGAGCTGATATTATGATGCGTTACCATTGCCAGCCAGTATGCAGATGGTGTTTACACATGACTTCTGGACCACACAAATGCAATTTGTTTGACTGAATGCATCTGTAGAATTGTCAAATGCAATTTGCCTCCTATTAAAATTGTTTTATGGTAAACTGCAATGGCTGTTAAAGGGTTACTGACAGAAATAAACTCAAAGTGTTGTATTTAATTTTGTTCTTTAAATCGATGGGAGATTAGTTTTTTATCAGAACATGGTGCATGTGGTCGGTAGCAATAGCGTTAATTGTAAGGGGCATGTTTATGTATGCAAAAAGGTGCATGTGAGGCCCTTTTGTTTAGTGCATGCAGAAGGCTCTTTTGACTCCAATTGGAATGGCCATTTGAATAAGGAGATTAGATTTCCTAACCTGTTTACATGTTGTTAAAAGTTGCTTGCTTTGAGTTACTTGGTGGAATTTGAATCAAGCAAGTCTCATGCAGGTTCTAATCAAGTAACTCAAGTCAACGTGTGCAAAACAAGTTTGCATGCATGACTTCAAAGACGTTTCCAAGAACAATATGGAAGTCTGCTTGCCATTTTGACAAAATGCAGGAAACAGCAAGTCACGTGCTCACCTTATATCAAGTCTATAATCTGTTAACATCATATTTGCAGCACGTTATGTTACTTGAATCAAACAACTCCACGCAGATTCCCACATTTAGTAAGTCTGGGTCTATGTAACACGTTTAAATGCATGATTGCAATTAGTTTCTTATATCAAATTTAATAAAAAATCGTAATGATTGCAACAAACTTACATTTTACTCGAGATCGTCTTTGTGTTGCTTTGCACACTTCGGTCATGAAATCTCCGCTGCCTTCAGGCCATCACTCTTCAGATCTTGAGTTCATGACCAACACATCTTAATTCTTGCATTTGCTGTCTTTTAGTACAGCTCATGACAGTGACTAGAGTACACTGATCTGTAAACGATTGGATGCCTAGTAGTTGCGAGTGGCACTTTGTGAGATTGCAAGTCGTTTGCAACATCTGAAACGATCCATCCAAATGCATGTGACCACCAGCTTTTCCTCTTGTTTAAAGTTATTTAAATTTCTCAAATGCACTTTTGGTCATAAAACGAACCGAATGTTTGGCCGCAGTCGTAAACGTTAGTGGGCATCTGGTCACCAATGGCTTTGAATTTCCATACGTTTTTCGTATCACTGACTTGCTTTTCGTTTCCATGTTACAGAAATCTGAAGTCCAGTAATTCAAAACTGAATGGTTTTTCATGTAAACTTTGATGATGGAAATGGGAGCTACTATGTCAGGGTTTCCCTGTTAATAGATAAGACAAAGTTAGAATAAACTGATTTATTTCGTTAAAAAATCGGATAATTTGTCATAGATGTTATCATTAGTATGCATTAAATGCCAATAGATGTCATACTCATGTGGGGATATACTGTATTTGAAAAATTAAACAAATACATTTGACAGAATATGCTGAAAACATGACTGATAATGCATCTCAAAAAGTCATAAATTGGGACTTTTAGTAGTTTTATTGACACATCTGAAATTACATTTCTGGCCATATTTTTAAATGTTTTCTGACATACATGCATGTACGTATTTTATATATAGATATTATAATAAGATGTATGTTACCACAAATGCAAAAGATTTTAAATTATCGTAAAAATATCCCAGATGAAATATAATATTAAAAAATATATTTCATCTTATAATCACAAATATTTTTATTAAAATATAATTTTCTTTGATTCTCTTGCAAAAAATACACAAACGAATTTCTCAAAATATATCTTTATGACTTAAATTATTTTTCAATATATCTTGCAATGTATCCCCTCGTCATGTGGGGATCTTTCTTGTAAGGAAAGATACACCTTATGTCTAGCAAAATGAAGTCAAGATGGACCATTCTGAGGATGAAAGTAAAGCTTACGCTTCCCAACTCTCAACAACTGGCCCTTGTTTTCGTCCAAATTAATTACCTGCGTAAATTAATTAGGGCTGTCTTAATTCGGGCGGTCTAATTGCAGGTCCTGGGCCTAGTTTTTGATCAATGTTTACTTTTAAGTTTAATTAAGCCGTCGCCAATGGGAAATGCCAGACGAGCGTTGCCAGTAAGCCAGGAGTTTAAAAGAGGCATAAAGCTTGATTTATGCACAGAGTATGGCTCTGAATTGGGCCATTAGGCCTCTAAACAACAATTAACTTAATACGCACGCCTAATTCGGAGATTGAAAGAATCTACTGCAGTGAAAATGGACATAATTTGCAAAGAGGCTGGCGAGGTGTGTTCCCTATGTAGGAGCGATTTTCGCTAACCCTAACGTGCCCTTTTACGCAACTGCCATCCCTGGGCAATTTAATCTCTAGAACAGTTAACCGAACTAGTTTCGTGAACCGGGAATTTAGATTCCAAGTTAGATAGCACGTGCTCCTGATGCTGTACTTGATGTGAGGTACCATTCCCAATGGCAACTGACTTTATAATTTATGACCATCATAAAGAAAGATGATTTGCATGCATTGTCCGTTTCGACCGAATGGAGGTGGACCATTTTTCATCATGTTAGGGAAATCATCAACTTCTAACACATCCAGTTGACCAGTGAATCAAAATTGGACCTTTCCATCCCATTTTTGGAATTTGTAGTTTAAGAGCAGTGGATGATCCTTGCACTGTCAGAAGGTGATCAATACATCTTCAAACATCAATAATACACACATGATGATCATAAATCAATTTCTGATCATTGCGATCATATGGCATGTATTTGTTACAGAAGTTTAAGCAATGAAAGCTGCTGATCTTGCAGCGTTGATGTGATTTTTAAGTTTACTAATAATCAAGTACAACATTTTAAGTTAATTATATGACCAATCAGATGATTCAAATGCGATATTTTTAAGTGGACATCAAATTAAAGACCATCCATTTATTAACGTTTTTAAGCTTTGGTTTAGATCACTGGAATGTGGTATTTTGCAGAAATAATGTCATTTTAATTTCACCAAAAATCAATTTCAAGCGCATATCGTTATTTATCAGCCGTAATGTTTTATTTGAATAGTAGACAAAAAGGCCATGAAAAATCAACTTTTGATAGTAATATTCCAGGATAAATTTTCAATGAAAAAAGTGATATTAAATCGTCATTCAACTATATAGTATGTGTATTATTGAAATTTGCATTTAATACATTCTAATATTGCGTCCAGAATTCCAAATTCCGTGCGCCAATTCCAAAAAAAAAAAAAATGGAATTGTTTGAATCCTCTCTATGGACTCAATTTGTACTTATAATTTTATAAAAATCTGAAATCGAATGGATTCAATGTATTAGACGATTTGATGTTTAGTAGTCTATGAATTTAAAGCAGGTAATCGCTACAATGTTGTCACAAAACACAACTTAAATCTTCATCATGAACAAAAATTATTTCTTGAATAGAATAATAGAAGCTTAGATGTTATGTAACTTTTTCAGTCTTTTTATGTTTTTTTGTGTTTATAGTAACCTACACTTAACCTTAACTAGATTGACTAAGCAAAAATGTAATTTATGATTTAGGCACTGGGAGGCAATCACTGCTAGCTTATGTGCACTTAGGAGAAGCACACTTTCATTTATTATCCATGATGAAGCTGAGCTGCAGCCAAAATTCATCAAAGAATTGCGGAATGCTAGTTTAGCCAGTTACTGCGTGTATTTAGATAGAAAAACTTACCAATGGACAGGTGCCATCTCACGGTGTTCACCATAAATCTTAAATCTGAAAGGTACAGGACCAATACTGAAAGAATGCTGACATCTGCCCCAAAATCCCATACCAGACAGTGCATGTGAGCAGAGAAATTCCTTTTTCCTTTATTGTCATTGTTTCCCTCTTTACATTTGTCTATTCATTTTTGAGAACAAACTTAGCTGCCACACAAGGGCTGTGCTCTCCAAATATCACATGTACAAAGAATTATGCAACTCGCACAGAGTAAGCGTGGTATTTATCAAAGAGTTTCTCGACACGTTAGAAAGAACATTAGGCAGAAAACGCAAAGTAGAGGCATTCGACGAAATATACATATTATATACTGTATGCACGATAAGTATGTACATAAGCCAGACAGTTGAAGTTTGACTTGTTTTATACACGACTCGGTTTGGGTTTGTTTGGATGCGATGCACCCAGCTAAAATGTCTAGCTACAGGCTGTGAATAATGCTGGTTTTGATAAATGGAAAATGGTGAAAAATGAGGCCAGTCCAGTAGATATATATTTTGGAAGGCTATGTTCATATTTGTGAAAATACTATCCCATTGTTGTACCGAGGCAGGCATGTAGCTGAGTTATGCAATTCTCAACTGGTATCAAAATAAATACTTGTCTGCCCTAGCTGTTTCCCATGCTTATTGCTCTCAAGTTTTCTGTGCGAGCATCACAATGTATAGGGAAATCTATAGAATTAAATGTTATCAATGCTTACAAAAAACTGATTTAGAAGTTGCTGCGAAACGTACATGTACACTGCGTAACGGTTCCCACATGTAATAATCGCAGCAGTCAGTGTTGTATTTAAATTGAATCAATTAATACTGATGACGTTAACTTTAGTTATTGTCACCTTTTTGTTGACTCAGGGACATATATGCAACTTGTGGCATGTCATGTTCTGTCAGTTTTTCAAATGATGAGATAGCAGAGCAGTCTCTTCAGATTCACATAGGTGTGCATTTTGAGTGTTCCTGAAACACCTTGTATTTTGATGGAGTTGAGACTAACAATTGTAACTGATGGAATTGTCTCATACCAAGTTTACATCACCAGCAAGTATCCTATCATTACTGAAAAGCAAACATTTCAAAGGCGACAAACATAGTGCAAATGACACATTTAGGATAATGAGAGAATTAGGAAAAAAAGAAATGTTCACAAAAATGGCTTGCTTTGAAATACGTGGATAAAACTCGATATTGAAAAGATATATTGAAACATGGAATGCACTGCATCAAGAAGAATACATGGTTCTGGACACTCGATTTTTGACATGGCGTGGTTACAAATCAGTGGATTTCAAAAAATAGTTTGATTCGAAGCTGTATGGATGATGCTAATTTAAGTCACTTCTAAACTAAATAACATTCTAATGGAGGCGATGCTCAAGTTCTTGCGTGCCTATTTAGGAAAATACTCATGAGGAGGTTATAGTATCTCAGTTGTAATAAATACATCGCAAACATGCTTTGGAGTTTATCATAAAAATGGCGGTTTTTCTTTGAACTTTTTCTTATAATTACTTGTCAAATATCGATTTGCTTTCGCAAACGTTGATTCAAGATGGCCGCCACCCACGCTTGGCCCATTGAACTATTTTGTTGTTTACAAGCTTCGCCCATCTGCAACATTCCTCATTGTCTTTGTTGTATTTGGAAATCCGATAGATAAAATACAGGCGCCAGTGCAAATAAATCGAAACTGAGAAAACTGTTTTTTTGTGTGTTTTCTCTGAAGAGATTTGTTGCCTTTGTTGGACAAAACGCCCTGTCGTTTAAGTGGTGCAGGTGAACACACAAACTCGGGTTTACTCTTTCGATGGCCGATTAATCCAACATAAATGGAGTAGCCAACTGGAATCCTTGATAGTGGCCACTTGAGTAATCACTGGTCGTGTTTACTTCGTGTTATCAGATTCTGTTGCATCCAATTTGACTGAAAGAATTTCCAGAGCACAAGCATGCCCTGAGCCTCAATTTGGCTTATCTTTTAGGGCAAAAATGTTTTCAGAATGTGTCACTAGGTACTGTAACGTGTGACTGTGTGCGGTTTTGACAACTTGGTTATTTGAATGCACTCATCCAAACATAGTTGTAACTAACATAAATTAATTTCACTTTAGAGCAAAAACAACTGGTTTGCTTACATCATAGTATGTGCAAATACACATGTAAGCAACAATATGGTCCTATCTTCAGGCTAAAACTACATACTAACCAACCTATCTTATTGTTGATTTTGATTTGAACAGTTTCCTCCCAAATGGTTGTGTAGAACATTGTTATTGTGAGTGCTTTAGAATGCTTAGAATGAGGCGCTTTAGATGAATTAGTCACTTACATAGCAACTGCAAAAGAATAATTGGTTTCCACTTATCAATTTAAATGTATATAACTTTTTCGCACATTTTCTCGGAAGCAGTTTCTGCTGAAACACCATCTTTGGAACTGGTTAATTTTGATATTTCTATATTTACAGTCAACTAGCTCAGTGTACAACTTTCCTTGTTAGAATGTTAATGTGTGCTTTACATTAATTTATAGCGGCATTTGGATGAACACCATTATCACAAAAGCGTATTTTACCAAGTACTGGGACTCGTCCTGTTATCATAAATCATAGATTTCAGCATCAAAACGATGGAGGGTGAAGAATATAATAGAAATATTGATAGAATAAATTTGAATTTGTTGGTGTGGGACATGAATTGTAGAGCAAGCAGTAAGGTGAACTTTTAACTTTGGGGAAAGATGAAATTGTGCAATTCGAGCGAGAATTTATTATAATGGGTAAGGTGTGACAATCACGACTCAAATGTATGAAACACAAAACAAATTACAGTTATAAAGAAACGTCAATTGGAAAATCTCAATGCTAGTGGCTTACCTTATCATATCTTGCTGTAGTTATGATAACTCAATTGACAACTGGATATGATGTTAATACCAGCACTAAATCGGTAAGAAATCATTGATGTGCATGCGTAAGCCTACATATACAGTGCGTAAGCCTACATATACAGTACGTACGCTTAGCCATGTGCAAATAATGTGTAATTGTATTCGTCAGACGTGTAATCTGAATCCTTAGAGGAGTAATTAAATTCCTCACACGTGTAATTTAACCCCTTAATTGGGACCCCATTAGATTCTTATTGATCCCTTAACGTATGAGACTGATATCCCATGTGTCTCACAGTAGGAATGTCTATGACATGAAGGGTCCCATTAGATTCTTCTTGTTCCCACTTCAATAGTGGCACTATCAAAAAACGTACAGAAAAAGTTTAAATTATTCTGTATTCGAGCGCCATTATTTCAGAACTGATACATGCCAAATCTGAAGCAGCCATGAGGTTCCATGGACATGCTTTTTTCTGATGACAGCTAATATTCCTAATATAATAATTTTCCTATGCTAATAATGGGTAATTTTATATGTACATGTATGTGTGTATATTAATTTCTTTAATGTTTTATGGGATCTCGAAAATTTCTGTAATGATTTTTATGAACGTCGGTTGAATACTATTTTCAGGTACGAGAATGTCATACATTTTTTTTACCATGCTTATTACCATGCTTATTTATACTTCACCCGCAAGATCTTCAAATCTGGCGATCCGAATTACACCCACTTAGGCAATGTTTAGCACTTTAGAACTTTGCATACATGTTCGTT
>JAQFYZ010002207.1:0-18216 GCA_034695085.1 Cylindroiulus punctatus
AATTTACTTGGGTTGTCAGGGAATGTCAGGGAAAGTCAGGGAAATGATTTTGTAAATTTGAGTATGAACCCTGCATATCCTCTCCCTTTCCTTTCTCCTGTTTTCCTCATCTCTATCCAGACTGACTTCCTGTTCGCTACCTTCCTCACTTCCGGAAGCGCTCCCTGGTGGCCAACTACCGTTTTCAATGGCGTTTTCGATGATAAGCCATCTTGGTCAATCTCGATGGACGCGAAACAATGGGGGATTCTCGTTTGTTTGATTGTTTCTGTTTTTTTGGCTTTTATTGTTATTTATTAAGCACGCACAAGTAGCAGCATTATTGTCATTGTTGCTGCTGCTGAGCGCAAAAAGCGACCGTGAAGCGATATCCCCAACCAGTGACGTCATCAACCACCCCCGCACCCTCTGCTGGTATTCCTCTTCCACCCACGTGCTTCCTGACTGATGGCAATGACCTCTATTGGCCGAGTGGAAACGGTGCCGCATGTTTGATCTTGATTTCATTCAAGGTGCGTTTTTTTAGCGACGCCATTTTACCCCCACGCTTTTTCGCACTGACGATTTTTTTTTCATTTTTTTTTCTCCATTTAATCCGGTGAGATGAGAATCGTTAGGGTGGCACGACTCGCGCCATCTTATTCCGAAAGAATTTTCTTTTTAGCGTTTTTTGTGTGTGCTCAGTCGAGAATGCACCTCGAACAGTTTCTGAGTCCTGTTGCCAAGAGCGCCGTTGTTTGAAGCGCCATTGTCAGCCATTGCTCCCTCTGCTGGGGGACTGCTAAAGTTCGGGGCTCATTACGCCTTCCCCGGCATTTTATGGGGATAAATAAGACCTGCTAGAGCTTTGTTCCCACTGTTTTATAACGCCTATAAAAATGCTACGTGGTTGGTTTGCATTGTGGCGTTTTGCAAACTAAGGGCGTGTTGGGAAAATGGCTGCTGTTTGAGAAAGTGAGGGGTTTAATGTCATGTACCCAGCACATTTCCGAGTTGTAACTGTATTTTACCTGGCAATATTGGTTTTAAAATTAGCGTCACTGCTCCCTTCCTGATGCACGCCTGCTTCCTCTTCCTACTACCACTTACATGTACTTCCCCATTTCACCTGTTTTTCCTTTCTTCCCCCCTCCATAATATGCATGCTTTCATTTTCGAGCTGCCATCTATCAAATCCCTGCATTTTCTCCAGTTTCTCTCTCAGATTCCTCCATCTCTCCCAACCCATCTCCAAAACTCCTTCTCTCCCAACCCATCTCCAAAACTCCTTCTCTCCCAACCCATCTCCAAAACTCCTTCTCTCCCACCTCATCTCTCCCAGCCAGGGGCATTTTTAAGGTTCAGAAAATGGCCCCGCAGGGTCCTTCTGAAGGTGCCCCGTCACCCGTGCCATAATTTTTTAATAATAAAAAATGTCAAAGAGGCCCTTGAGTCTTGGAGCCCTTTGATCCTGTCCACTAACCAGCATTTTTGCTGTTTTTGCATTTTTGTCTTCACTATCTCTCCAAACCCTTACCTCATCATTCTCTATCCAGACTTCCCCTTTACACTTTTCCCAAACCCGTTTATCTTCCCATTCTTTCCAAAGGCACACCTCACCCATATCTCCCAAAATTTTCCCTTAGCATTTCGCCCAAACCATCTTTCCATTTTCTCCAAACTCCATCTGCCCATCCTTCACCTTCCCCAAAACCCTTTAATCTTTCCTACCTCCCACTTCCACCCTCTCTCCCTACACTGTCCCTTCCTGCACCACCCAATCTTCCTGTTCTTTACAAATTCGCACCCTCTCTCCAATCCAATAACTCCCCTATCACCCAAAACCACCTCATCTTTCCATCCTTTCCAAACCGCCATCCCATCACTCCCCTTCACCCTTCTCCAAAACCATCTCCTCTCCTTGCTCCTTGCCCGAGAGGAGATGAGTGAATTTGGGGGAGAGGATTGAAAAGTCTCTCCCCCGCCTCTCCCCCAAATCACCCATCTCCCTATCCCTACCCTTTCCCAGCAGACTTTCTCACATTCTATACTCTCCCCCAATTCCAAACTCCCATGCTGTACTCTCTTCCAATATTCTTAATTCAATTCGATTTAAGACACCAACACTGAGTAGGTGTCATGTGATGGGGTTGATTTATGTAAGTACGAAAATGATATCATAAAAAGGAATATTGAAAGAAACTGAATTACAGAATTCTCTTCCCCAACTCCCTACCAACACACTTTCCCCTTAACCCCTTTATCTATACTCTTCCACCATTCCCCAAACTCTACTAATGTTAAACACTACCCCCCAACTCCCCTTACCACCATCGTATATACCTTTCCTCCAAACCCCAAACTACTCCTGCCAAACTCCCTTCACCAAACTCCCCTTCACACCATCGTCTATACCCCTTCCCCCAAACTCTTCTCCTGCCCAACTCCCCTTAACACCGTCGTCTATAGTACTCTTCCCCAACCCCCAAACTCTACTTCTGCCAAACTACCCTTAACACCATCGCCTATACCCTTCCCTCAACCCCCAAACTCTTCTCCAAACTCCCTTCTCCCAACTCCCCTTAACTCAATCGTCTATTTCCTTCACCAACCCTCAAACTCTACTCCTGCCAAACTCCCTTCCCCCAACCCCCAAACTGTACTCCTGCCAAACTCCCTTCCCCCAACCCCCAACCCTTCTCCTGCCAAACTCCCTTCCCCCAACTCCCCTTAACACCATCGTTAATAATACCCTTCCCCAACCCCCAAACTCTTCCCCTGCCAAACTCCCTTCCCCCGAACCCCAAACTCTACTCCTGCCAAACTCCCTTCCCCCAACCCCCAAACTCTTCTCCTGCCAAACTTCCTGCCCCCAACCCCCCTTAACACCATCGTCAATAATACCCTTCCCCAACCCCCAAACACTACTCCTGCCAAACTCCCTTCCCCCAACCCCCAAACTCTACTCCTGCCAAACTCCTTTCCCCCAACCCACAAACTCTACTCCTGCCAAACTCCCTTCCCCCAACCCCCAAACTCTACTCCTGTTAAACTCCCTTCCCCCAACCCCTAAACTCTACTCCTGTATCCCCCTCCACTCCCCACCAAACTCCTTACCCCCCACCCAATTCCCATCCTCCCCCACAGCCCTCTTCGCCCATGGTTCCTTCGACAGCTCCCCGAATGGCCCCCCGCCGCTTTTTCAGCGAGGGGTCATCCCCTCATCCTCCCCAATTCTTCTTCTTCTTGAGCGTTCCCCCTACTCTCTCTCTCTGTGTGTGTTTGGTTGCCAGCCGGGGTGAATGCCCTCTCTCTACCGTTGCATTTCTCTCCGTGGCCCAATGCCGCTCCCAGAATGCAGCGCGCTGTCGATCGCTGGAAACTAGTCCGGTCATTCACCTCTCCCAGTGCATCTTGCTGACGAAGGCCCCGCCGCCAGGGGGCGCTCGCACTCGGCGCGGCAATGCACGGCGCTTATCCAGGCCTCGTTCAACGGAACGGAGCTTCTTCTTCTCACCGACTTTTTTTCCGATATTAAGCCATTTTTTCGTCATCGACCGCCATTTTATTAAAGGATTCTTTTCGGACGGTATTGATCCGTTTCGCTCGGCTCTCAAAGATGCTCGTTACGTAATAGACGCTGGATTGTTCCGGGTTTTAAAGATGAACACGTGGTCGTTCATGTATTATGTCATATGGTACGTGACATTATATTATATGACATGTTACTGTAGGTGGTCGAATTTTAGCATTTCTGGTCCAGGTTTGCAAAAATAGCCTTCGATTAATACAAATTTCTATGTTTCAAATTATATTTTATGTTTTCATTTGGGGTCGTAATTATTGTTATTCAACACGTGGTTGGGGACGTTCATGTATCATGTCATAATCTTGAGGGGGGATTATGTTTCATAATAGTTGGTTGAATTTTATCATTTTTGGTCCAGTTCTGCAAAATAGCCTTCGATTAATACATATTTTTATATGCTGTTTTCAATTCAATTCAATACGCCTACAGTCACCACCTGAGATGCCATGTGGGAAAGTAGTTATACAAGTATAAAATTACGATGAAATTCGTAAGGAAAAAAATGAAATGTAACATACAAAATGTACAGGGAAATTGCATCAAAACTAAAATGGATAAATAGAATAGGATAGCTCTGTTACCAAAATGATAAGCAAGTTCCTTCAAAAAAAAAAAAAAAAAAAAAAAAAAATTGGAAAATATAAAAATCAAATTTTAATATTTTTTACATGAAAATTACAATAGAAAAAATATTTCAAAAAGATCTTTAAATTCCTTCATATTTTGGAAGAAATGCATATATTTTTCATATAAAGTTCACCTTTAAAGTTACTGCAAAAATAAAAATAAAAAATAAACTGAAAAATCGAGAAATCAAATTTAATAATTTTTACATGAAAATTAAAATAAAAACAATGTATGCATTTTGGAAGAAATGCATGCATTTTTCATATAATGTTCACCTAACGGGGGCTAATGACGAATGCTGACATCTGAAAATGATGAAAAAATGACAGCAGTGTGGTGATGGTGCGGAAATGTCAGTGAAAAAAAGTATTTTTCTAAATACGGAAATGCAATAGGAGGAATTTGGGGATGGGAGTTTCGGTGAATGCCCCCTTCCGATGCCCTTAGTCGTCATCGAAAGGGAACCGGAAAAGGAACATTCAGGGATGTCCGGCTGACAGTGACATCGAAACGCCCTTGATTGTCATCTTTTGTCATGCAAAAACTGGGATGGATGATGAAAATGCAATTGAAAACGCATTAACTGCTGGGATTATTCGTCAATATTGGTAGTGATCGATGACAATTTTGTCATGGCATTAATAGCTATGGAAGGAAACCAATCAATCATTGGGTATGTCATGGAAAATCCAACAAAATCTGGCTGGAAATATCTACAGTAATCTCATTTTAAAACCACTGATAGTCCATGGAAACAAACTTGGTGAATTAGTCATGAAAAATTATTGGAAATCTGTTGTCAATGTTTCTGATAACGTATTTTGTTGTTTGGAATCAAGGAAAATAAGTTGCAAATCTCACTGAAAACAAACTTTGTTTATGCTTTCGAAAACAAACTCATCTGCACTTGCAGTATCAGCTTATCATAAGAGTTGTCTCTTATGATTTGAATTCTAAATTCAATACAATTATCTGCCAAATTAACCTTAATTAAAACCTTTATTGTTAAATTGTGCATGTTTTTAAAGTTTTTGTTTAAAAATTTGGTGAATTCACCCACTGCAATGGCATTATAGAAAACGTACTGAAATTGCTTTCTGATGAAGTATAGTTTTTTGATCAATGTCGAAGGTAATCAGTTGAAAATGAGAAAATGAGAATTTTATACAATTTTATACATGTACATGTACAAAAAAACCAAACATACCTGTATTTTCATGTCTTTCATGGGAAATTCACCAATTGCATTTACAATGACAATGTAGTGATTGTCAGCTTATCATACATGACTGTCATGATATGCTTGTAAAACTTATTAAATTTTTTATAAGTTTGATAAATTTACACACTGACAATGTCTTTGGAGGCAAATTTGTTGAAATTGGATTTGTCGTGGAAAATTGTTGGAAATCAATTAAAAATGTGCAATTTGCTTTCAATAGAAAGCAAACTTTGTGCTTACAATTTTGTGCACCACACTTATCTGCACTTTCAATTTTTTTCAACGCATTTCCTGCAATAATGTATTCTGATAAGTTATAACAAATTTCTCTTATGTAAATTCCTGTTAAAATGTCAATGTTTCTGAGTCGACAAAAAGTGGTTTATCATTTGTCTTTTAAAAAACCCAACAAAAACAAACTTGTTTTACAGTAACCTCGTATATTAGTAACTGTTCAAAACACTTAAAAAAATTGTTCAAAAACTAATTTCTCTTTCAAATTGTGTACAAAAATTGCGACTCTATGGAACTCTAAAATAGTTTGAATATGTTGTGAAGTTTCTAATTAGAAAGTCGAGTAGTTGCCATTCAATGGTGCAACGGTGTGTGTTCTGACGTCACTTCCTGGCTATCCTTTGTCTTTTAAAAATCCCATCCAATACAATCTTGTTTTACAGTATTGTATGTAACTTCTCAAGACACATAAAAAAAATTGTTCAAAATAATTTCTTTTTCAAATTGTGTACAAAACTTTAGCATCGTAGCAAATCCAGGGAAATTCCCTAAATTAGTTTGAATATGTTGTCAAGTTTCTAATTAGAAAGTCGAGTAGTTGCCACTCAGTGGTGCGACAGTGTGTTCTGACGTCACTTCCTGGTTATCCTTTGTCTTTTAAAAATACCATCAAAACAAACTTGTTCTACAGTATGTTCAAGACACTTCAAAAAAAATTGTTCAAAAATAGATTTCTTTTTAAACTTGTGTTTAAAACTTAAGCATCGTAGCAAATCCGTGAAAATTCCCTAAATTAGTTTGAATATGTTGTCAAGTTTCTAATTAGAAAGTTAAGTAGTTACCACTCAATGGGGCAACAATGTGTGTTCTGACGTCACTTCCTGGTTTATGCTTTGTCTTTTAAAAATATCATCTACAACAAACTTGTTTTACAGTATGTTACTGTTGAAAACACTTCAATTTTTTTTTTCAAAACAATTAATTTTTTTTTCAAATAATTGAGTACCATAAGGCTGACCTACACTCGTAGGAATTCCAGGGAAATTCCCTAAAATAGTTTGAATGTCAAGTTTCTAATTAGAAAGTCGAGTAGTTATCTCTATGAGGCAACAATGTGTGTTCTGACGTCACTTCCTGGTTTATCCTTTGTCTTTTAAAAATACCATCTAAAACAAACTTGTTTTACAGTATGTTACTGTTCAAAACACTTCAAATTTTTTTTTTCCAAAAAATTAATTTCTTTTTCAAATTGTGTACAAAACTTTAGCATCGTAGCAAATCCGGGGAAATTCCCTAAAATAGTTTGAATGTGTTGTCAAGTTTCTAATTAGAAAGTCGAGTACTTTCCACTCAATGGTGCAACAATGTGTGTTCTGACGTCACTTCCTGGTTTATCCTTACTGTTCAAGACACTTCAAAAGAATTGTTCAATAATTAATTTCTTGTCAAATTGTGTACAAAACTTTAGCATCGTAGCAAATCCAGGGAAATTCCCTAAAATACATGTAGTTTGAATGTGTTGTCAAGTTTCTAATTAGAAAGTCGAGTAGTTGCCACTCAGTGGTGCAACAGAGTGTTCTGACGTCACTTGCTGGTTTATTCTTTGTCTTTTAAAAATACCATCTAAAACAAACTTGTTTTACAGTATGTTACTGTTCATGACACTTCAAATTTTTTTTTTCAAAAAAATTAATTTCAGTTTCAAATTGTGTACCATAATGCTGACCTACACTCGTAGGAATTCCAGGGAAATTCCCTAAAATAGTTTGAATGTGTTGTCGAGTTTCTAATTAGAAAGTCGAGTAGTTGGCACTCAGTGGTGCAACAGTGTGTGTTGTGACGTCACTTCCTGCTCGGGTCCTCCCTAGGAGGAGCGGTGAGGGGGCGCCCAGGTAGCTTTCTCTTATTGGTCGAAGGTGAGTTGGCAACCCAAGTTCAAGGGTAGAGGAAAAATGAAAATTGAAGAAGGAAGAAAAATGCGTTTTTGGGGTGAATAACCGGGCCTGACCTTGTCCCAGCATTTCTTAAACAATACGCCGGAGAGATAGGCCTACCGTAACTGCTTTTTTATTATTAATTCAGGCGGCCCTGGGGGGCTTTATTTTCGCCACCACAACCACCGACAATCGTTGCATGAATTATTGTGTAATAAAAAAGCAACCAAATTAGGTATACAAGAGGAAAGGGGCCACGGAGTTTACGGTTTTCTTCCGTATTCATTTAGTGCTTCCCACAATCTGTTTAAATCGCCTGGGAAGTCAGGGAATTTCTGGGAACTGTAAAGGACTTATGACGCACCCTGCATTGTTTTTTCTTTGCACAAGAAATTTCGTTATGAAAATTTACAATAACTCGAGGTATGTTAGGAAAAGTTAACGGAATTTTGGATTTGTAATTTTTTTGTATTTTTATTAATATTTTTAAATGGAATTCAAGAAAATAGTACATTTTTGATAAAGATCTAATAATTTGGGAATGGCTGTGATGAATTTATGACGCACCCTACAATGGTTTTTCTTTGCACAAAAAATGTCGTTTGTGAAAATTTACAGTGATTTGAGGTATGTTAGGAAAAGTTAACGGAATTTTGTATTTGTATTTTTTTTGTATTTGTATTAATATTTTTAAATGGAATTCAAGAAAATAGTACATTTTTGATAAAGATCTAATAATTTGGGAATGGCTGTGATGGATTTATGACGCACCCTACATTGGTTTTTTCTTTGCACAAGAAATTTCGTCATGAAAATTTACAGTGATTTGAGGTACATGTATGTTAGGAAAAGTTAACGGAATTTTGGATTTGTAATTTTTTTTTGTATTTTTAATAATATTTTTTAAATGGAATTCATGAAAATAGTAAATTTTTGATAATTCAAGAAAGATCAAATTATTTGGGAATGGCTGTGATAGATTTATGACGCACCCTCCATTGGTTTTTCTTTGTACAAGAAATGTCGTTTGTGAAAATTTGCAATAACTTGAGGTACTGTATGTGAGGAAAAGTTGACGAAATTTTGGATTTGTAATTTTTTTTGTATTATTTATTTGCAATTTGCAAAAATTTGCAATGTTGGTGGATTTTTAACTGCAAGATGAAGTGGAATTCAAGAAAATTAGTATATTTTTGATAAATAATCAAATAATTTGCTTTTTTAATGTCACATCGTGTCAAAAAAGACAAATCACTAAAATTTTGCTGTATAAAATACTAGTAAATAATACAAAGTTATAGACATACAGTGTATCTCGTATCCGTTAGTGAATTTGTATTTCAAGGGAATTTATTGAATTCAAGGAAGTTTACGTTTCAGTGAATTTCAGGAAATTTGCAAATTTTTGGGGATAGATATGTTTTTCCCTAAGAAAAACAGTAGGGTATTAGAAACCAAATAATTCGCAATAAATTTGGAGTTTAAAATTTGACAAATTTGCAAAAATTGGCATGTGTTTTGACAGTACATCTGTACATGAGTACATGCGTTTCAAGATTCACACATTTTTGATCAGTAATATATTTTATAAATGTTACTCGACCTGGGAATCTTATAAGTGGCTTCTAGGCAATGAAGGGAAAAGTTTGGAAAGTTCAACATTAAATCGTCAAACTTGAGTAAATACATGGTGCATTTTCTTCAGTTGGTTCAGTCCGTGCTTGTTTGCGCATGCATTTTGCAAGGAATTCAAAAGATAAATACATTATATGCAAAAGGTCAAGCCGCAGTTCCTTGGAATTCGTTAAAAAAATATGAAAGCAAACTTGCATTATTTGCCCACGACCCGTTATGAATTCGAGAAAAAATAAGGCTGATTTCAAGGCGTGTTTTTATGACTTTATTAGGGTTGTTTGATTGAGGGTCACCTGAGAGCAGGTTGGGAAATTTTACCACGAAAGTAATTGCACTTTTCCTGGTACCAATTTTCGTGTTTTTCAAACTTCTACGCACTTAGATCCTTAATCCTGCTTGCATTTTTTAATGAAAACATAAAACAGGATTTACGACAGCAACTATAGATGTTGCCAACCTGCCAGGTGATCGCGATTGTTCTACAGTAAACATAGCTTTCACCCTGCACAATAGCATTTTCATTAAACAATGGGAAATTTACTTGTGCAGTTGAAATCTCAAGCTCAACTGATGAGCAATGTTGATTATTTACTGTATATAACAATTATTTGAATGTGGTTGTTCATTTCTATCGTCGTTCATTGCTAAATTTCCCTTATTAAGCCAAAATGCAATTTTAAACATGGTTGCCTGCATTTTTTTTCTTAACATGTCATCTTTGGCAACAATTTCTTGAACATGTCATACATCGATTATTCCTACAAAATGGCATGTTTTGTCATTAATTGCATGTTCACAATGGCACTTGGGTTACCATTTATTCATATTTTTCTTCTTTAGTTTCAACATGCTTGTTTACATCAATAGTTCTTTGAACATAATTGCATGTATTTTCTTTTCTTAAAATGAGATTTTTTGGTCCCTATTGGAAAAGCCATGTCCTGGCAATCATTTTTGTCATCTTACTTTTTGTCTTCTTCTAAAAACGATGACTATGACTTTACGTCCTAGCAGTTGACTCACTCAACATGATTTAAATTCAGTGGTTATGATTTATCAAAGATTTTTTGAAGTTCCTTGATGGTGGGCATGGATGCCAATTCTTTCTTCTGCGATGTCATGTTTGGATCACAATTTCTTCAAAGGTTTCTATGCTGATTATTATTCTACCAAAATGACATATTTTGGTCACTAATTCTTCACGATGTGGCTTGGATTCCCCTTCACACGTGGTGGGAAGACGCCATTTTGAATTTTTGTCGGCTTTTATTTTATATTTTTTTTTTCTTCTGAAAACGATGATATGACTTTACACAACATGCAATGTCCTGGCAATTGACTCATTCAACATAATGACAGTTAAATTCAGTGGTCATGATTTATCAAAGATTTCTTGAAGTTCCTTGATGGTGGGCATGGATGCTAATTCTTTCTTCTTGCAATGGCATGTTTTGATCACAATTTCTTCAAAAGTTTCTATTCTGATTATGATTCCACAATGACATTAATTTTTCACGATGACGCTCACGATGACGATACGATGACCCTTTACACGTGGTGAGAAGCCGCCATTTTGAATTTTTGTCGCCTTTATTTTTCCTTTTTTTTTTCTTCTAAAAACGATGACTTTATAACTTTACAAAACATGCAATTGACTTATTCATCACGATGAAAGTTAAATTTAGTGGTTATGATTTATTAAAGAAGCACTGTCCTCAGACGTTTCTCGATGGTGGGCATGAATGCTAAATGGGGAAATTTGGAGCTTGCGCATGACAGCACTGGGAAATCCCGCTCCGCCCTCTAGCGTTGTTTTCACCCGGCAACGAACTGGGCGTGCTCTTCATTGTAATTCAGGTAACCGCACTCGAAGAAACCGTTAGGTTTGTGTGTGTTCAGGTGAACATTCTCGGGGTGAATGACCCCTTGCCGTTTGCCTTGGTACGCGAGCAGCCAAGGCGGCCGCCAGGGGGCGAGCGAAGGTAAGAGCGGCGGCGACACCTAGCGGTCAACGGAGGAAACCCCAGGGCCATAAATTCATGATGAGCCTTAATGAGCAATTTCCACGTCTGGAGCTGATGAAAAAACCCGTTTTATATAATCAACGTGTGACGCCGTTGATTGGTTTTGTTGGGGTTTTCTGGAATTTAAAATGCAGAAAACGTTTTGTGGGGTCAGCTACAGGTGTTATACCAAGTCGCCTTTTTTAAGTGGGCAATTACTTAGAACACCTGGAAAAGCTGAAATAAAGGCCTGAAAAAGTCAGGGAATATGGATTTATTTTGAAAAAGTCAGGGAAGATGGGTTTACTATAAAAAGTTTGAAAATGGATTTATTAGCATTGCGAAAAGTATGGGAATATGGATTTACTTTGAAAAATTCAGGGATGATGGATTTACTTTAAAGTCAAGGAAGATGGATTTCTTTTGATGGAGTCAGAGATGATGGATTTACTTTAAAAAAGTCAGGGAAGATGGGTTTACTTTAAATATTTTTTTAGTGAAAATGGATTTATTTGCATTGCGAAAAGTATGGGAGTATGGATTTACTTTGAAAAATTCAGGGATGATGGTTTTACTTTAAAAAGTCAAGGAAGATGGATTTTTTTTGATGGAGTCAGAGAGGATGGATTTCTTTAAAAAAGTCAGGGAAGATGGTTTGACTTTACATTTTTTTTTAGTGAAAATGGATATATTTGCATTGCGAAAAGTATGGGCGTATGGATTTACGTTGAAAAAGTCAAGGAAGATGAATTTCTTTTGATGGAGTCAGAGATGGTGCATTTACTTTAAAAAAGTCAGGGAAGATGGATTGACTTTGAATTTTTTTAGTATCAATGGATTTATTTGCATTGCGAAAAGTATGGGAGTATGGATTTACTTCGAAAAAGTCAGGGATGATGGATTTACTTTAAAAAAATGTCAGGGATAATGCTTTTGCTTTGAAAAAGTCTGCAGGGTATATATATATGGATTTCAAGTTGTACCTTGAGATAGTTAGGAAAAATGGGTTTACATTTAAAAATTGAGGAAAATTCTGCAAACCAATAAGATATTTGACATAGCGAGTGATTGGTTAACACAAACACCGAGCGATGTCAATGCAATTCCATGGAAGAAATTAATAATTATTACTCGGTTTAATACGAAACATCCAAATATGCGTTTCATTATGAAAATTTGTTTCATCTCCTGTTTATACGCTCGTATTTAATGCGCGATAAAATATGGCATTCCATACATTGGCATGTGTCATATTTTTTTGCAATTTGGAGTTTCACTTGAATCAATCCTACTTGTAAAACAAGTGGGTATTTCAGGATATCAAGCGATGTCAATCAAAATAACTTTTGTCAAAATCCATCATTTATCATTCAGGTTTACAATCAGTTGTTTTATTTTTGAAGACGTGCTTTTGAATTTTGCCTTAGTTTTTCTTGCACAAAAATGACCCTAATTTACATTTCTTTTCCATTTTCCAGATGCAAATTTCGCAGCAGCGGATTCCAATAGTGTCACACCTACCAAGGCCTTCGTTCCATGCAAGGTTTGTGGGGACAAGGCTTCCGGGTACCACTACGGCGTGACATCATGTGAGGGCTGCAAGGTGAGTATTGGATGAATCGGTCTAGGCCGCTCCCTCTCAACTCTCACCCTCTTCTTTCACATCAACTGCTGCTGAAAGTCACTTTTTCAATGTGCATTTTGGAGCCCTCCTCCTGAAACATGTCCTAAAATAACACCTGCATGACCCTCGGTCAGCTATGCAATATCCATCTTCGGTGACCCAGCACATATTTCAAAAGCAAACATCATATGTTTGTTTGACCATTAGGATTGTGTAGCCCTCTAGTGGTCATTTGCTGAATACGGCAAGTTGATTGTGCCCAAGTAGCAAAATGACATGTTTTAATTGTGATATGGGCAACATCTGTTTGTCACTTGCAATGTTAACAATGTTTCAAATACAGTGCAAGTACAACTTGGAATTTGGCTTATTTTTGACCATTCTGACGTACATGTCGTAAAATAGTTACCAAAACATGTTATTTTGTAGATGCAATGGCGAAAGTACATGTACTGTATGTTATTTTGAAGGAAAGTAATCATGTTACAGTTGTGTCACATTGAAGAAATGGTCAAAATATGTCATTTTGAGAAGATTATGCTCAAACATGACATTTTGAAAGCGAAACTGATGAAAGCATGTTTAAAGAACAACTGAAGAGAACATGTTTAAACAAGCCATGTTTCAACTACCAACTGTGGTTTCTGAAAATGTCTTTAACAGTTTACTGAAACATGTTTTTTTCCGCGAATTATTGAAAAATATTTTTGAAACATGTAGAAAGCATGTCTCAAAGAAGCTACTGAAGAAATCATGTTTTACGAAACAAGTTCTTTTCATAAAACTCGCGAAGCAAACATTGCGTGTTCTAACATATTACTGAGTTAAACACATCGGAGAAACAACTTGATAAAACCAGTTTTAAAAATAACTACTTAAGAAAACATGCAGTTTCATGAAACGTGTTCCTCTGGAATTTCTCAAATGCGTTTTCAGAAAAACCGGAAAACATGTTTAGGGAACTGCTGAAGAAAACATTTGACATTTCGAAGAAAGTGATGGCCAAATTTCAGACAATAAGAAAACTACTGAAGAAAACATGTTTTAAAAAATGCATGAAAAATGTATAAGCAAAACACTACAGTTTAAACATTTCTCCACATAGTTTTGTGGAGTTGAACTGAAAATCAGACAGTCCGAATTATTATCACATTTTGCATAACCATTGGCCAGAAAAGGAAATGATTTCCATGTAGCAGCCAGGAAAGGGAAATCCCAGGACCCGGAAGTGCCCCAAACAGTCACCTAGGTCTAGGGTTGAACCTGTCCGAAATGCGAGATGGTGTCTGACAGGCCCATTGTTCGCCCTTAGGTCTTTTTTGACAAAAATTCGAAAGTGGAAAATCGCCCCAGTTGTGCCGGGACGTCCCGTAACAGAATCTACATATCTTTTCAAGGATTCTGGATTGCAGACGGCTGGTTAGTTTTTCATGGCTCACCCCTCACCCCCAGCCTCACCCCCAGCCTAGGGGACGCTGCCCACCTGATAACTTTTCAAGGCACCGTTAGGTGATATCACAGGTACGCCTCAGGGGAGTTATTCAACTTCACAACCAGAGAAAACAATTTCTTCCCTAGGGGTGGACCAACAAAGAGTGAATTTTTTGGGGGAAAAGACCCACTTTCGCCATGGATTTCTTTTTTGTCCAGTCATGTAATCTCTGCTTTCACCTTATCAGAGATGCAATTTAATGTTCTGTTTCCTAGCCACCTTTGTGATGACCACAGATGGACCGTCCAGGGGAGCCCCCTGTAGGTGCCTGCAGATGAGAATATCAAAAGATTAATTTTCTCTTTGCCATTCTAGTGCTAACCCGAGAATGGATGTTGAGGGCCAGGTCTGGTGTTATTTGTCAGGCTGACCCCCCTGACCCCTGCACCACGGACCGCTTAAAATGCACATTTAAATCGGTACTAATGATAATTTGGTCCCCCCATATCCCCCCAAGAGGGTGGCATCCATTTTGGTAAACAAACTTAAATAACCAGATTAATGATTACTTCAGATATCATGTTTTGCTTAGATGAGAAAGCTGATCTTCCAGAACTGCATTTTCATTTAGTTCATTAAATTCCCTTGAAATTATATTTCGATTCGCTGCCTTTGTAAACAGAACCCCCCATTTTGGTATTATTTATCCAGGTGGGAAGGTGGATATGAGTCATATAGGATATGTGGACAGATTTGTGTTGATTGGAGAATACCAGACTGTCCCTCTGAATGTGCTTTGCTACCATTTTGTGGTTGTCTGGAAGGGGTGTCACCATCTATCATTGGTTTTCAGCAGCAGTGATCCCATATGAACTTGTTAAAAGTGATGGTTTCGTCTGCAGCTTAATGACTCGATGAGCAAGTTCTGTGGACAATCCTCCAACATGTCAAAATGTTCTTCCAACTAGCTTCCACAATGTTATTGAATTGCCAGACGAAATCATTGCATGTCAAGCTGCTTTGTTCAAGGACTGGTTTACAGTTTTTACCGGCATCTTCAGGGGATTCCTCCTCAGACCAGACAAGCTGACAGCTCAATTCTTGTCTGCGGGGCAATGCCACGATGAGACCCGGCATGGGCAGGGCAGACCGCTGCGGTCTTCCTTCCAGAAAAAACTTTTCGAAGCAGTCTTTAAAAGTGCTCTTGAGACATGTCTCACTTTTTTTTGTTCCACCGTTTGTTATTTGCTCGTCTTCTTCCTCGTACCTTCGTCTCTGTCTCGTCTTGCAATCCTCTGAAATCACCGAGCCTGTGTCCGTCTCTGTATCCCGGTCCTCATCCCTTGTCCCTTCCGGTTTCCGTTTTTCTCTCTTCTCTCGCTTTTGTGAGACTAACGTCGCTCCCTGGTGGCCGGGTGGGTCCGCAGGGCTTCTTCCGCCGCAGCATCCAGAAGCAGATCGAGTACCGATGCCTCCGGGACGGCAAGTGCCAGGTCATCCGCCTCAACAGGAACCGCTGCCAGTACTGCCGCTTCAAGAAGTGTCTAGCCGTGGGCATGTCCCGCGACTGTAAGTGAACAACGCCGGAAACTCAAACATCGATTCACAGCAACTGCGCTGCCCGACTGGCGCTCTCGAGAGGTCCGTAAGTACGGTAGCCCCCGTAGAAGACATTGGCCCATTGATGGAGTATTTCTTGGGAGTCTGAATTTCATGCGAAAGAACTGCCTTGCATTGCCAACGAAGCTTCTTACAGAAGTATCTTGGCATCTTGGCAGTCAGACTTCCAAGAACTGCCATGGCAGGCCTTACTGCCTGTTCGCTTGCAAGAACCAAGCCGAGGAATGTCTTTTGGACAATCCTCTGTCGGGCCTTCATTGATGCCGACATCGCTTGGATTTCTTGTTGACGCTGTTAAAGTTTAGAATCTTTGAAACAAGAAATGGCATACATGTTGTTGTCTTGCTTCCAACTTAGTGCCATACTTAGTGCTCGAGCTTCTGGACCTCCCGTTAGCGCCATCCACGGTGGCGCGATTTCATTGGAAGCACTGCAATCGTTGTGAAAAGGATTGAAATTCCTCCCTTGCATTTACACCCCTCCCCCCCACTGCCTCACCACACATATTTGACACCGATTTCTGTTTTTTCAAAGCTGTGCGGTACGGCCGTGTCCCGAAGCGGTCGCGAGAGCGGAATGACGACCAGCGGGTCACACAGTCCGAGGCTGATCAGTCGGCCAAGGACATGGAGATGTCCAAGCAGATGGCCATGTACGACATCATCCTGACCATCTCCCAAGCCCATAACAGCACCTGCGAGTACACGGAGGAAAGGATCCGGGGCCTGACGCTTAAGCCGGCCGTATTCGTAAGTGCGCAAGACACGTTTTCAGAGGTCCCGTTGGCTGAGGACCCAGAGATTAATTGGACATTGCTTGCTCGGCGGTTGGGAAATTGCAAGCTCGATGAATGCTTTCAGAGTGATATGCAGGTTGACGCCGATGCCAGCATGGACACCACTGAGAGCCTGGAGCTGCAGAAGATTTCCATGTGGCAGCAGTTCGCCTCGTACATCTCCCCGACCATCCAGCACGTGGTCGAGTTCGCCAAGAAGGTGCCGGGTTTCGCCGACCTTGCCCAGGACGACCAGTTGATCCTCATCAAGAGCGGCTTCTTCGAGATCTGGCTGGTGCATGTGTGCCGCATGTTTTCTGCCGGGGAGAACACGTTGACATTCAGCAATGGCGTCTATGTCACGAGACAGCAGCTGGATTTGATATTTGATGTAAGTTATGGATGTAACGCAGAGTTGAAGTTTTCAGGTCCGGTTCTGGATGGGCCGCCGGGATACCAGCTGATTTAGGCATTGGTCCGGCAGTAAGTGGACAATCATGATGATCAGTCATTGGGTGTTTGGACCTAGCCTTGTTCAGGATTCAGATCCGCAGGGGCCACAGATGATCGCAGCACACCTATAGCAAAATGTTGGATCTTTACTCCAGCTGCAGAATGGGTGGAGAATAGCTGCTATCCAAAGAACACGAAGCAACAGATTTTACCGGATAATGTCTAAATTGGCTAATTGTAAAATGAGTCTGCCCCACCATCAAATAGGGCCTCCAAGGCTTCACTTGTTCAGGCCCCTTAGAACCATTCCTAGATCCCTAAAAGTTTCCAAATTCAGTGTGCAAAACATGATCGTAATTAAGTGGTGTTTTTTCCTCATTCCAATAGCACGAGTTTGTGACAGCACTATTCAACGTAGCAGTCACGTTCAGCAGTATGCAGTTCAGCGATACAGAGATTGGCATATTCGCGGCTGTGGTGCTGCTGACACCAGGTAATATTTATGATACATTTCCTGCTTCCCTGCTTCAAATATGCACAAGTCTTCGGCATATTCTAATGCCTAAGACGAATGTAACACGTATTGGCTCACAGAATATATTTTGTTTGTAATGTTTTTAATTTTTGGGGATTTTAATTTTGTTAAATCGCAACCATACTTGTCTTAGCCTATACTTGCATGAACCTTAACATGAAATTTCTTCATTGGGCAGTTTGTGCCCATGGGCAATCACTGCCATCTCACGCGCCGTGAGGAGAAAATAACCATAGTGTTAGGGACACAAGGCAGAAGAAGTTATGAAGTTTTGCCTTTATTAGTAACGTTGTTATTTGTGGTATGAGGGAAGTTCATGGCATGCTTATGAAGGTATGCCTTTCTAAAAGTCTTACCCATTCCAACACCATAACGTTAATTGTTCCATTCTTCTGTATAGTACACACGTGATAGGTATTTCAGAAAAACAAATGCAGGGTTCACACGCACCTGGAAAGTCAGGGAATGTCAGGGAAAGTCAGGGAAGAGCAAAACGGTCAGGGAGAGTCAGGGAAAACTACGTTTTTTGCTGTAAAATCAGGGAAAGTCAGGGA
>JAQFYZ010002208.1:0-18215 GCA_034695085.1 Cylindroiulus punctatus
ATTCTCATACTATAGTTTTCAACTTATGAATAACGAAAAAACTGCACCAAAAATTATCCACAACTTATGAATAGCCTACACAGTTCTTAACATGTTGATTGCCTTTCTGTCATCGGGCTTGTTGCACTTTGTTTGAAGGTCACATCAACTTCATCATTGATCTTTGATGTTGGAGCAGATTTATCAGATATTAGCAGAGGGCATCCATTTTCTTGTTTTTCTTGAAATTCCGGTCGAAGTTGCCAAACACTTTGTTTTTCGTCATCAGTGTCTATTTCAAATATAAAACGACATTTTACAATGGGCATCAGGGCAACATGGCGATATTTAGTCCCTCATAAATCGCCAATTTTATGGTCAAATGAACTGATTTTAGGGCCCTACTTTTTAAAAAATAAATGTGTGAGGAGTTGAGGTTTCCAAGTTTAATAACCAAGTATTATTCCATGACTCATGACATCGAAACCATCCACTCCTTACAGCTATCCCTCAGAAACATCACACTCCTCACACTCATTATCTTCTGGACCCAGAAAATTAGTTTTTATAAATAGGCACAAACCTTGAGCGAGCACTGTATCATCAGTAGCTGATGGCTTTATAGCGCATAAATCATGGTTATTGCAGTCATCATTTGGAACGGGCTATAATTTTTTATAAAAATCAGAAAATGTTTACATACTACTTGAATCAATGAAAATCAGGATATTTTTTTATCGCTTTACCTGTTTCACGCATCCAATGATAAACATTAAAAGTGCTCCAACGATTGGAGGTACGCCAGCTGAGATGAATGCTATTTTGTAATCTTTTCCCATATGGTCATACATCAACCCTGTAAATGAAAACACATTTGTTAACGATAGATGAATGTGGCTAAGTGCCCAATTTGAAATTACAGTATTTCAATACCTGCAACTGGTGGTCCAAATGTGATTGGTATAGCACAAATTCCTAATAGGAATCCAATTGCTTGTGATGCTCCTTTCATACCAATGATATCAAAGGCTACAGGACCCAGTAAACTGATAAAGCATCCATCAAATAATCCAAATCCGAGGCATATGGCAACAAGCGCCCAGTAGTTGTTGGTAGATGCTAATGACATGGTCAGTACACCCAAGAAGAAAAACGAGAGCTGAATAATTTCATAAAAAGCATAAATGGCACTTTTAGTTTCGAACAGCAATGACAATCCCATGAAATAAAATGGAGACCGATTTACCTGTTGCAAAAATATTCGGCTGACTTTAGGAAAATCGGCAATTTTGCCAAATACGATCCTTCCAACTGCAGAAGAAGCCCCAATATAAGTTATCAACATTTCTCCATCATAGTCAGGAAGTATGTTCTTTGCGTGCTTCACCTGAAAATCAACATAATTGTACTATCTTTTTCATCTTCTGAATACACTATCATCAAATGTCTTAAGTTGTTTGCTTACCAAATGTATGTAAGGTACTAAATATCCAAATAGTGATACAGGAAACGCAAAAGCCCATACCAGATACTTCTTGTTTTTCCATATTGATGTATTAATTAACTGAGAGCAAACTATGGTACAACTATTGTCAGATTTCTGTTGACTCCTCGATTTCTTATCAAACCGATGAACGTTTGTTAGAGGTTTAAATAGTAAGGCACACAATATTAGTGGACTCAAAACTGCAGCTATGATTTGATACGTGGTGGCTAATCCGAGCGCCTCTAATGAAAGTTTCATTAGCATTGGAGTGATTATTGTAAATATGCCGCTGCCCGCTGTTACAATACCATTAACCAACCCGAGGTGACGTTTGAAGTAATGCCCCAGAATCACCAATGATGGCGTGTATGCTAACGAAGCTCCGCAACCCAATATAATTCCATTTGTGAGGTAAAGAAGTTCAAGAGATTCAACAAAAGAGTTAAGAATGCCTCCGAGAAGCACTAGCACAGCTCCGACGAAGGCAGTTTTGCGTATACCGAATCTGTCAGTCAGGATGGATGCAATTGGAGATACCAAGAACGTCATGCCCATAGCCAATGAACCAACAATTGCTAAAATGAAACAAAGATTTCATATAAAATAGAAACACTTATTAATTAAACGCATTTATGGCAGTACTGTATGTGTCTTATCAGACAAATGCTCAGAGCATCTCAGGGACTAGCGGGGTGGATCGCGAGTGAGGGCTCTCACCAGTGCCTCGATAAATCTTTTTCCAAAATAATTTTATTATATAATATATAGCTTGCTGTGGCATGCAATTTATTTTGTGCTTATTTTAATTTTTTTTTTCAAAGATTTTCAACATGAAGAAGTAATCAATTGATAATAACGATATTGAGGAAAAGTACAGAAATAATAATCAAAATTTCCTTATGTTGTTCCCTATAGTGTTTATAAATAAGAATGCATTGCACAAATACTGAAAAACAAATGTTTTATTTTTAGCAGGCCTACATGGTTAGTCAGTTGGAAATAATGCTTTTATGAAATGCACCAAGTTGTACAAAAACGTCTTTTTGAGAATGTACCCAGTTGTGATTCAGAGCAAAATCCGAGCAAAACCCACAATTGCAAGGGCAATGTACATTAGTATAATTCGATCCACTGATAACGAGAAATACTAAATGCTCTCATACTAGATAAAAAAAAATGCAATCTTTGGATAAGAACAGATCGAGACGTCATGAAAATTCATCTTGGATTTCAGACTTTAAACTTGATACATTTCCTGCATTATGACCATTTTTTCACCAAAAAAAAAAGCAAATTTGCTACAGGACATTTTGGGGCGATAGTTTTAATCTCTAATCTTTCTACAAGAATCAATAATGAACAGATTTTTTCCTTTTCTCTCAACAGCTTAATCCAATTAAATGCCTGGGTATGGATTAAACACATCAAATAGTAATGCATAATCAGGCTATCATATTACTCATACATGTACAGTGTACACCCGTATGAACAATTTTGTGAAACCTTATAACATGTCATCAGCCTCTGATTTTTATCAACACCAAGCCTTTAGTTGCATAATTTGTCTAAAAAAAACCTGACCTGCAGTGACAACTTCAAATTATCTCAAAAACTTGTAAAGAAATAGGCTAAAAAAGTTGATAACAAAAAAGCATTCTTCACGAATATAAGAGAACGTTCAAATAATGTCATCCCTTTTTTGGGATTGTGAACCCCCCCCCCCTTCCCATGTCAGCATATGTCATAATATTGTCATCAATAATCAATGACATGTACCAACAATATTTTCAATCAATTAGCATCAATTTTTAGGGAAGGGTCAAATTCAATTAGAACATGACACCAGGACATGGAGGCCTCACGGCTTCCATATGGGCAGAAAAAAACAATTTGCATTCAGAATAATGCAGATTTTGTGCTTTCTTTCGCATATTCTGGAAATTCAGGGAATGTCAGGGAAATTGATAGTTGTTTACAAAATCCGTCTGGCCACTGATAGCCTATAATAACCCAAGCACTTTTATTTTATTCCTTATTTGAGGTGTTATTTTTGGCGTTTAAATTACTCAACATATTGTGTTGAATTTAAAAATGTGATGCAATAGCATGCAAACTGTGCCAAGTTGACATTTATGAATAGCCCTAGCCGTCGATTTCAACATGGACTTCCAAATTCCAAGGACGATCACTTATAAAGCCGATCATTCTTTGGAATTACAGTACAGTGTATAACCTGCAGACAGATTTTTGACTAACTAGGAAGTTTCCTTGACCCTCTATGCCCTCATGCATGGGGGTGGCCGGCTAGGCATATACAGGGGTGTATGTTAGGGCGCATAGTCTCTATACTTACAAACTCGAAATGAACCTTCGTCGTTCGAAGCGTAGGTTTCTGTTAGTTTCACGTACAGGACCCCGGCCGAATTGAGGTAACCGAAAATGGCACCGTTTAAATAAAACGATGCCGCGCACACCAGCCATGCTCTCAGGCCGCCATCAGGAGGAGCTGGATCAGTTTCTTGAGCATCTTCTTGGAATTTCTCTTTGGACACTGTTATCACCACTGGCTTTTGGCTGGCTTTAGCAGTCAATGGTTCAATGACTTCGGCATGCTCGTCCGGGTGCGTCATGTCTGTTGGCCAGACCTTTTGTAGTTTCGTACTTTTCGAAGCAATACCGTATGGATGGTTGTGTTTTTAAGCCTAACAGATGCGTCTGTGTCGCTAGGGAAGCAGAAGGCAACTGAGGCTCGCCAACGTACCCTCGTACACTGCACGTGCGTTCTGCGATCGGTTAATCGATGCTCAATTCGCGAACGTTAAATTTCCAAATTTTTAGATGGCAATCTTGCCAGTTGCCATGACATATGGCGTTCTGGCAGTATATAGTCATGTTGGCCTTGGCCCTTGGCAACATGTGGATATATATATACACACTGTACATATGTATGAGTGGTCGAATGTATGTTTTCACCTTCTACTAACTCATCGGCTAGCTGAAATTACCAGAACAAGGCTATAAATAATACCGTATTTCAGTCGCGTGCGTCATGCTGCAATGGGTGACGGAAAATTTTAATTTGTAGCAAGAACTGTCCACATAATTTCATTTTTCCCAAGCATCCTGGGATGCTGAGGCGGGAAAATGACGTCAAAATCAGACCATCTGCGTTGTCATGGCAACCAGGTGAGAAGGAAGTACCTGGTCCAGAAACTGTTTTCTGTGCTTCTCAGAATGATCCTGACATCGAGAAAACAAAAATCATAAATCTTTCACGACTGGTCGCACACCTGAGCAGAGTAAAAATCGTCATGCCTAATTTTCAGAAATACAATAAAATTTTAATCCAATGAAAATAAAAATATAACTTAAATACTTGGCGCACAATGGCACATTTATTTAATAAACATGGCCAAATCTGCTGCTAATTTCTTTATTCGCGTTTTACCTGTTGAATTCCTGATTTCACGTTCATTTTCCGACGTTGTCATGGCAACCGATGGATATCGATTTCTGAAAGAGTAACCGAAATTGGAACGAAACTTGGCAACACGTTTTAGCAAGTTATTTTTTTATTTCCTTTAATTTGTTCGAGAAATGTCGGGTTTCCAAAAATTTACAGGCTATATGGCCACCAGGTGGCAGATTTTATGGTTACTTTAGCGAGTGATGTAAATGCACATTGGATTTTAAATATTTTTTTGATTTAGGCGTGTAATCTCTAGTCTGAATATGAATGAGAAGCAGTAATATAACAATTGAAAAAGCTCAATTAAAAAATGAAGAAACGTCAGAGGTATTAATTATATCTGGCGTTTTTATTTTTAGAACAATCATGAACTTTGATCATGAATATACATGTATTTTTGTGAAAACTAAAACATGAATCTTTCATGTTAAACGTTCATGAATATTGATAACGTAGTGATTAAAAAAGAAGATAACCCAAACTAAGGTCCTAAATCTATCAATTAATATCTTGTATGTGATGATCGCTTTTCCTTGTAGTGATTCAAGTTTAAAACTTCCTGCTTTGATAGTGTATTTTTTCCCAATACATTACGGTTTATACCTGTATGCCTTGCTCCGCCACTCCACTCGGAATGCAATGTGTAGACCTTCAAACATGCACATCATGTTATTGAAAAATGCCTTTATCAAACGTTTGTTCATACAAGTAATTTGTGACAGTGCACATGTCATAATCCTTCCTTCAACAGTAGGAGTGACGAAAATGATTTTTTATGGCACAATACTATTGAGTAGGCTACAAGAATGTTTTGAGCTTTCAAAAACAAATGTAAAAGTACACCAAAACTAGGCAACCAAAAACTGTCCATAAAAACTTAACGCTACAAAAAAATAGGATGGTCAGTAAAGTTCAGCAAATTGTAATTGGTACATCACCTTCCAGACACGAATACCTGTAGCAAAAAATAAACGTAAGTTCATCATTTTTACAAATTGCTATTTTCCAAAACTGTAACATAGGCAGTCATCTTACCATAGTTGAGATTTACACTAATGGGTAACTTGCTTGGCTGGCAATACCACATTGGTTATTCTTGTTTCGGGCCATTTTAATGTACCTAGTTAAACCCAAACAAGTCATGTTTTAATACTTGCAGTGGCGATATTTATATCAATATATCAGTTTAATTATAAAAACATCACCCATTAGAGCCCCAGGTCTCTCCCCAAGAATTCTTAACGAGCCAGTATTCTCCTCCAGTTTCCTCCTCTCCATATCCTACTACCTGTAATGATCATAAGACATCACTATTTGAGAGGATGGATTTTGTGCAGAGTATTCATCAGTTTTTGTAAGGTTGTTAATACTTTTCTCAAATATCTTAACCTGTGTCTTCAAAAAACAATTTTCATACACATCCATTTTTTTATACGAATTTTTTTTTTCATATTTTGCTCTGTCATAATAATTACCAGGACTCCATGGTCCAAATCTGTCGAACTGCAATGTGGTTCATAGTAAACTCCTGTAATGAAAAAATATAATATTTGACACTCAAAAGATTGACAATATCACAAAGTCATGCTAATGGGGATATCTTCCTCCTTACCTTTAGAATAGAATTGAAAAGATTCATGTCCAGCATCAATAGCCACTGAGATAGGCCCAATAGTGGCCACAGCTTCTTGCAACTTCTTTTCATCGTTTGCTGGTAAATCTACATATCCAGTAACAGTCGCTCCAACTGTTTTCGCATCAAACTTGCATTGACCTTGCTTTAAATGAAAAAGCGAAAATGGCTCTTTTATCAACTGATTTAATTCTGTAAGACTTGTCAGTATGATGCTCATCTACACTTACCTCTGCTTTGTATGGATACGATTTTTCTGTGCTGAGACCTTAACAAGAAAATAAAGAGGAATTTGTAAGAAAATGCAGTTTATTTAAAATAACGTTAATGATTACGTTCATTCTTACCTTTATTGTCTTTAACAAATTGGAATGCATTATCCATCAAGCCACCATTGCACCCTTCATTTCCATACTTCCCTGAGCAGTCTACCAAACACTGTTCACTAAGGGAAACTAGCTTTTTTGTCTTTCTATAGTGTTGACCTTCTATTGAGCCAGTCTAATTATATAAAAAAAAACATTTTAAAATTACTGAGTGGTTTGTGCTTAAGTTGACAACAACCTTTTTTTAGCAGTCATACTTACAGTACTAAAAGCCCAGCATGAACCACACTGCCCTTGGTTCTTCACATTGGTCACATAACCTTCTGCTGTCCAGTTTACGCTGGTTGGCACAACGACGTTTAATGGGCTTAGATAGGCCGTACTGTGGACGTTAGAGTTGTTCATATGCTTGTAACCATTCATCATATTAATAAACTCGTGATTCAACTGATAAATTAATTACAAAACAAATTAACACACGTAAATTTGCATATGTACGACATAATTTCTTGTCTATTTTACCAGGTCTCCATACTCATTCATGGCAAGGGAATAAGTAACTTGTCCTTGTTCATATAATTGGTTGTGTACCGCAATCTTGTGTTTGTTTTCATTAAAAATCTTCATGCGGAATTTTTCCTCAGTCAGATCTCCGTATCGTTTCCCTAGTGTAACGTTTTCAAGAGGTCAATGATGGCATAAAACATAATTTATGGCGATTTTTATTCCTAACTATTTACCAGTTTGAAGCTTATACAACTGCCATTCTTCCAAAAGAACTTGAAAAAATGAAATTGCATTTGCTGACACCAAGCAACATGCCAACACGATTAAAATCTTCATTCTTAATATCTTCAATCAGCAACTGCAGCGTTATCCTTTAAAAAGAATTTGTAATGTTATTACTGCAACGCAAAGCTTTCTTCGAGAAGCTTGTACAGTTTAATATCTATGTTATACCCTTAGATGAATGTCAAAAGGTCGACAAAATTAAACACTGAGCCCTTTAATCAATGGTTGAAAGTTCAAAAGTTTCAAATTCATGACATCAGATAACAAATGTCACCACAAAGAAGCCTGCAAGAAACTAGTACTGACGTTATCAGGATGTCTTTAGTCATGCAGTTGAAACCAGTCTTATGGCTTAGTGTTTGAACTAAGATAAACTTCTTAGGACAGTTTGGTGATTGTATTGGAGACCTAGTATTTAAAATCCATGATGGATCACACGTACAGAAGGTTGTCCAAAGAAATCACAAGACTAACCAATTGACCTAAGATTTCACCTAAGACACATGGCAATTCTCTAATATTCTAAAGCGAGCTAACATGTTAGCTAAAAGATTGTTTACACAAATGTAAGAAACCATGCATTTTGTAATACCAGCACATTATGAAAAAAGTGTTCAGGAAAAGAACATGGTACACTATGAAAAGTGTTACAGATCTTTCCAATGAATTGATATCATCCATGCAAATGTTAGCTCATCTCCCTCGCTTATCTCAGATATGGTGAAAGAGCTGAGAGGAAATTTGAGAAAACATGCAAAGTAATCATATCCTCAACTTGCATAATTTGGAAACCACATAAGGAAAATGATCCAATGGGTAAAATGGCCTTGGCAAAACAAGACCAAGCTCAGTAAGCTGTCTCACATCCTGGGAAATTCAACACGTTGTAAAGGAAAGATAAGGTGAAATGTAATTACATTTATTTGACTGGACATTAGTCAGAAAATAAAGGGTGTGGATCTTACCCATATTTATTCAAAGTGCAAACATTTTACACTTTGAATAACAAATGTATTCAAAGTTTAGGACGTGCTGCTGAAGTGACTTAATTATTCATTTTTTTTTTGGTAGTTTTGTTTGAGACATAGAAAAAATGGGAATAAAAGTAATCCCATTGCCAATTTCATTATTGTTCTCATGCAGTGGAATTTCATTAATACTGTCAGCAATTATTTCTGAAAAGCATCATACACATTTTCATTTTTTTTTGCAGAACTTTTTTTTTGGAAAACTACTACATTTAGGCCATGTCGATCGACCTATTTCCTTTCGTTTCTTCGAGAAACTACTGTAAATATACCATAGGTCTACTTGAAGTTGATATTGAATGTATGAGCGCTTTCCAAATTAGCAAATTCTCACAATCTTAGTAAACAGAAACAAGTACTACTATAGCTCCATGATAGTTTGCATGCCAACTCATAGAATAGAAAGGATACGCATAAAAGCGCATTATGAACTTACAGAGTCCGTGACCACTCCTAACAACGAATGCTTTCAAAACTTTCCCAGATGAAACACAACACGCCTTATCAAACAGAAAGTCAGTCACATGACAAGTAATGACCTCAAGTCATATGATTTCAATTTCAAACTCAGTGATAAGCACTCGCCACTCACCGTTGCATCACTCGCTCAATTTCCTTTTGCACTCGTGCCTACATATTGTGACACACAGGAAACGTGCACTATTTTTCGGCGGGACTTTCAAAGAATGTCAAGACTTTCAAAGACTTTCAAAGAATTTCGAGCAATAACATAACCAGAAGTCTCATAAATTTCACACTATATAGCGTCTAACAACAACGTCGCTACAAAGAACGATCAGTTTATACTTTTTGGTGCATGTCGCTGATGTATTATGCTTATTTATTTGTATTTCGCTGCATATTCTGTGTCTGTCATTCTACTTTCATTTTTCCTTACTTTTTGATGTAACATTTTTGAACGTGAATAAATCTATCCCCTTGTCCCCCCCCCCCCACCACCTGGCATCTCAGGTTCGGACTGTGGGTGTATGGAATTGAAATGAATACTGAAGTCTGTGATCTGCGAATTTGGAAAGTATAATTTCCCAAAATCGGTGACTGAAATATTGTTACCTAAGAGTAATGAAAACAACTGTGTGACTTCAAATTTATTTTATTTCGCAATCGAGATTGGTAAGTGTGTGCTCTCAAATTAGACCAGCGTTTGCGCTTATGTGGTTCCATCTCCGTACAACGAATCAGTGGCGATACCACAGTTATTGTCACGATTTCTGGCCATGTTAAAATATCCTGCAATAAACCATTGCAACCATTTCGTAAATAAACAATAACGTCCATTGTGAGAATTTGCAGTTAATTTTTCGTTCTCTTATCTAGACTGGAGAAACCTATATAAGTCGGGGTTCAGAATTCGCTTACCATCTATGCCCCAGGAAGTTCCCCAACTGAAACACACAAGTTTTGAAGTGTTAGTTTTATTCAAACATAAATTTGTAATCGTGCGTAATTTCGCTGCATCTCATATACTAAGTCCAATGCTATACATGTATTTACCTGTTTTTGATGATCCAGTAATCTTCGCCATTTTCTGAGCCATAACCAACCTGCGTTACGGAAAAACAAGAAATGGTTAGGATCCAATTTTCCCAATGGGTATCACTGCGTATTTATCAGTTAGCATGTCTTACTGCTAGGACACCATGATCCAACTCGAGGAAGCCATTCTTACAGAGAGAGTCATAGTAGACGCCTAATTTGCACAAAAATCGATGAGTGAAATCACAACTTCAGCAGGCATATGGTAATTTCTTAAATGTCCAATGCTACCCACCACTCTCGTAAAGTTGAAACGTGGGTCTAGAGGCGTCCATGCTCACTGAGATGGGACCAACCACAGCAACGGCATCGAGCTGCACAGTTTCGTCTCCTCTGGGGAGGATGGAAGTGTAACCTGTCACTGAAGCAACGTTGTATTGAGGGTCGTATCTGCAAGTACCATCCTGTAAAAATAATCGGTCTTGGTTTTTTTGCATCTGCAGTACAACGATATAATGCACGTCAAAGTAACAGCATTTACCCTTTCTTGGTAGGGGTATGATTCTTCGGTATCAATTCCTGAATTTTTGAAAGAGAAATGGGGGAATTTGTATTTGAGGACTTCGACTAAGTCTGCATTGAAATTTGTATTCACCTTTATTGTCGGTCACGTAGTCGAAGGCGTATTCCTGGAATCCACCTCCACATCCTGCGTTTCCGTAGTCATAGGAGCAGTCCATTAAATTCTGTTCACTGAGTGAGATTAGCTCTCCAGTGACATTGAAGTGAGCTCCTTCAATGTTACCAGTCTGTCTCAAAATGATGCATAATGTGAGTCAGTGAAACTCAGGTAATTTTGTCAATGGACATTGCAGCAACTGGTGACTGGTCCACACTCACCGTGCTGAAGGCCCAGCAACTGCCGCAGTTTCCTTGATCCTTGACTGGAGTAACGAAACCTAGTGGACGCCAGTCAACTGAATCTGGGGCCTTAAAACCAACAGGCTTTACAAACATTCCTTTGGCGTGGTTCCTGAAAGGTTTCATCTGGCCACGCTTCTTGGGCAGCATCGTTGCCAAGAATTCATCGTGAGTCTGCAAGATGAAAGTTTGCTTGTAAGAAATACATGTGTAGTGGTGTTTTTCGCCTATGTGAAAATCTTTATTGAAAATGTACCCAGTCAGCAAATTTGTTTGTTCCCATCTTGAATGTGCTCTCTCCTCTTTCAAACAGCTGGTTGTGATCTTCGATTTTCTGCAGGTTTTGGAAGAAGATGTTTTGGCGGTTGCGTTCTTCCACGGCGGTTTTGTATGATTTGCCTTTTGTGAAATACAATTTTGTCTGATCGGTAATACGTTTTAGAAACATGTAAGCCTAAATGCAATCCTGCCAACATATCTGAATTTAGGTATACCATGAGCAGTCTTGAAGTTGTCCCAAAGTTCACGTTTCAGATTTCCTGATGGTACTGCAGCAACGGCCGCCACAGCCAAGCACACCAGAAGAAGAACCTTCATGTTGCTTTTGGAGTTATCTGAAATGGACAATGGGCAATATTGCATGTAACACTATTCCATTTATATTTTGGGGTAGATGCAAAAATGGATGGAAAAGCTTGGGTAGCCTGGATGCTTTGCATTTTCTACTTGGCTGGAAGGCTGGCCAAAACATATTATTGGAAAGTACAGATTATGGAAAAAGGAGCATTTCAATTGTGAAACAATATTGTTCGAAAGGAAAGATTGCAACATTTGCAAAAAAATTGACCTAGTGCATTGCATTGTTGATTACACTTTTGTATGTCTCCAGTACCCGGTGAGGGGGATTTGAATAGGTCTTCAGCACCAGGTCCAAACCCCACGGGAAATTTGTAGTTATTTCGACGTGGTTTTTAATAAATACAAATGAAAATTTTGCGAGTCCCTTCTAATCCTTGTCTCACACTCATCTCATTTTTTTCCATCGGGTAATCGGTTATGTGTGCATTTCATCACATCTTTTTTACAAATATCGCATATGCGTGAGATTTTATCAGAACAGATAATTTGAAACTGAAGCAAGGTCATCCCACCCACTGAATTATCGATTGATAATTGTGCTATTTAAAAATGTTTACTGATGATGGCAATAAAATGACTTTCGTAAGATACTGTGACTTTTCAAGTCATATCAGACATATCAAGTCATATCAGGGGTGGATTTTTGCAAGATATCACTAATAAAGCAAAACCCTAACGGACTGTTTCTGATTTCTTTGTGAACAGCAGCTCAGATGCGAAACAACTGGACGGTGTATTTCCTGTGAATAAAATGTGCTGTACAAGAACTTTACTTTACAGGAACTTTAAATTTTTTCCCGAAATTTTAGATGGTGATTAAATGGAGACCGCTTAATGAATTATTCAATTTCTGATTTATTTCCTATGCAGCAACTCAGTACAACATTTTAACGATCAGTTTTCGCGTGGTTTGTTAAATTTGAAATAATTGTAAAACTGCTATTATATTTTCTTATTTATTCAAGATTAGATTGTAAATGTCATCATACAAGTTCATTTATATTAAAGCAGCGGCAACAACATTGCAAAACGATTTGTTTGTGTTAACGTCAATCTATTTACTTGTCTCCAGATTAAAATCTTAAATAGGTTATTGATTTCAAAATGCATAATTCGTTTTGCAGATGTATTTCAAGAGTTCCACAACTAAAACTTGTCAATACATGTATATGGCAGTATCACTTCAAGCAAAAATATCTCAATCTTCAGACAAAAACAATGCCTCATGAAACTCCATAGTTTTATCAGCGCTGAAACAATGGTACGCTCGCTATACATGTACGTGTATGTCAGAACGACATATTAAATTGCCTCTACCATAAGTTGACACATTTTAAGTTTTTACTTTTGAAAGTGTGCGATATTTGAAACTTACCTAGCAATAATATTTTTACCGAAGTCTGTCGAAAAGGATGACTGCCAGCTACGCTCTGATTGCAAGAGTGCTGTTATAACAGTTGTCTTTTATATCTTTTAATTCATCGTTATCTTGGGAGAGAACGTGCGCATCAAATGTGATTTAATCAATATCCTGTATGGATTTAAACAAAAAAAATACTGATGCATCAGATAACGATTGTCAATTTTAGAACAGGAGCTTTTAAATTCCAATAGGTTTACCTTGATGTCACTTTGATAAAAAACGTCAATCATGACTTCAAAAATTCAACAATTAATTTCCGTTAATTCCATCGTCGTTAATTTTCAAACAAATACAACTTAGTGAAGATAGTGCAATCCAGATATGATTTTTTTTGCCATTGTTTGCGTTTCTTGGAAGAATTTCTCTTTTGGAATGAAGAAGATTGAATGTAAAAGAGACATACAATTGTAATCAATTGTAAATATTCTTGTAGATTGTGAGTCTTCTTGGTAACCATCTTGGATCCAGACTATTTTATATTCAGTGGATCAGTAAATTGCTGATGCACACTAACGGTCAAAGCTTACCTCATGCTAGAAAATGTGCAGCGAAATTAACGAAGTTTGTAAACTATGTTTATAAAACTTGATTATTGCGATTTAATTTCATCATCGTTCTTAATTGGAGATTAGAATTGAGACTTGACACAGTCTGTTATCACATTATTGTTATTGATAACATTTTATTTATAATGGAGATACCCTATTAATGATGACCTTTATATTTGTTCATCTCAATAGATTATCGTTATCGAGCAATACATATACATTATAATCTGTGGAGTGCATTTTGACCGGGCAAAAACCAATTTCATCCAATTGATCGGTGACTTGCGATCCCATCGTTAGATTGTGTTAGAATGCTCTGAGCAAATATCACTCGAAGTGCCACTCTGATTATTGACCAATTACAGTAGTAAACCTACATCGCATTTTTAAAATGTTTAACCAATAATAAGGTTCAGGTTTCACTAAAATGCTTACCTTGTTTTCCTAAAATCATCGTGATTTCAATTTTTCTACCCCAAATACTTATCATTTCAACAAATTTGTTTTGATTGCCAGTTCTAGGTTATTAACATTGGCTTACTCTATGCAGGAAGACCTATAATCTGTAAGCTGAATCTACAGTATCTCATTGGGTGTAGCTCAGTTTCCTCTTTCGTTGAATGGGCTATATATTTGTGCCCATTGCTTTTTGTACCGCAATGCCGCTTCTGTACCGGAAATGGACCGTAGGAAAGACATGCTTGAGAACTAAGTGTACAAATGTCTTGTACAAAACTAGTCAATACTTTAATAATGAAATGCTGACAGAGTAATTTATTTACAAGTTATCTATTAAATTATAATCAGTATGCCAGTATGGAGATCTCCACTCGCCAAACTATTACAGATGCTGTTTCTTGACCCGTCCTTGTCCTCATATTCCATGTCCGTTGAAGGGTTAGTTACTTAATTGTGGGGTAACTTGCAGCACTGGCAATTCCACAGTTATTACCTCGATTACGCGCCATCTTGATGTAACCCTATTGAGCACAAAGAAATTTTAGTGTTCGACAACGACTGGTGACAAATTTACAATTCCATTTGAATTTCATCTCACCTGGTTGCCCCAACTTTTCCCCCAAGAGTTCTTGACCAGCCAGTAGTCTCCTTCCTTTTCATTCCCATAGCCCACGACCAGCATCCCATGGCTCAGCAAATTACTGCTGCATTCTGGTTCGTAATAGACACCTGGAAAAAAGAAAAAAAACTTTCATTTTTTAGGGTCAAGAGTAGTGTGCGTCTATCCAGAAGTTCTTACCATTGGTGTAGAACTGGAAGGAGACTACACTAGCATCAACAGCAACAGAGATTGGTCCTATTACTGCTGCAGCTTGTTTTAATGCGTTTTCATCTCCACATGGTATGTCCACGAAGCCAGTGCAGTTTCCTCCACTGTACTCAGGATTATACTTGCATTCACCTAACTGATATTGCAAATCGACTATTAGTAATACGTTCGTAATTCCAAATCCAATGTTATTTAAAATATGCATGCAAAAGTTATATGCTAAAAATGTACCAACGTATTTTTGCTTTATACATGTACATGTAAAATGTATCGTCGAGAAAGTAAATACTTGTTTTATATAAGCAAATTAGGCATAATTTTTTTAACATTATAGCATATTTCATATACTGACAATGTGCAGAGTGAGTCCAAAAGATGTTACCACGTGTATGGGTTTTTATTATTTGTTAAATATAATTAATGCATGCCTTCAACCTGTGCTCTTTGGTTCTCAATGAAGGTATACATGCAGTTGGTTATGCATTTTGTGCAATCTGTGTACATTTTTGAAGAAAATTTTGAACAACATTTGGAAAAAATTTGACTTCGTATAAAAAAATTTCGGGTGTCTATAATGCCATTATTTCTTTTCCTTCCCTAATCATTAGTAAACGTTCTCTAATAGTGATCAAGGAGTTGCATAGCTCTTGTTTAATGGATCTAGATGGCGTGGCTTCCACAAAAGGAGGTCAAAGATCTTCGATTAAGTTTGTCAACATATCCAGGATATGTATTTATCAATGTAGTGCTATCATTGATGGCCTTTAGGATATGACTTTCACGGTGCAAATGTATTTTGAATTTTTAATATTATCGAGCTTACACGTGCGCCTAAGTGCAAGTGCTTCTGCAAATTCTCTATTAGTGGCACTCACCCTTTCCATGTAAGGATAAGAATCTTCTGAGTCTATTCCACCATTGTCTTTGACATAGACCATGGCGTTATCCGATGTACCACCCCCGCAACCAGCATTACCATACGACAGTGAGCAGTCCACTAATTGCTGTTCGCTTAGGGCAATTAACCTCCCAGTTTGAGCAAAGTGTTGTCCTTCGAGGGATCCAGTCTTAAACGCGAGTAATATTAACAAAGTTAGATTCATTTTGTCATATTTTATGCGTTACTCATTTTTGTGCTGAAATGCATACATAGCTTTTCAAAAATAATTTTACAACTTTCTCAGCATGTTGAATATCAGACCACATAATTCGGTGAAAGTGTCATTTTCTAGAAAAAATAATCAAGTTGTATATACAACACGAAGATGTTACCCAGCTATCAAAACTGAGCAAGTATCAATTTTAGAAAAATAGTAGTCCCGGCTCCAATTGTGCACATCATATTTGTATTTCAACCCTTGTTGTTGAATACACTACGGTGTATGCTAGCACAGGGGCTATACTAAAGTACACCCGCAATTGAAGACTTTAAATTCAAAAAGGATTTAAGTGCCAAAAAGAAACAAGTCAAACATTATTCAAAAGTGCACCTAACGTGTCATAAACGTTTCTATAAAACCTTAATTATGGTCCACGTTGAAACATTTTTTGCTTTATCTCATAAACACATAATTTTGGTATATAGATCCTAATGTAGATCCTAATGAAATTGAAGTATTAAATTATATTGAATTCGGAATTCGGTATTACGACTCTACTTTATGTAAACTTGATTAGTTTTAAACGACAACCTGATACCTCCACCAATTCAGTACATCTAGCCTTCTGCATGGAATTCTATAAGCTGCCAAGGTTGTAAATTATATCTTGATCAACCCTGTATTTCGTGTACTTACTGCACTGAAAGCCCAGCAACATCCACAAGTGCCTTGGTCCTTTACTTCCGTTACATAGCCATGGTCTCGCCAGTCAATTGAATCGGGAATATCATCGTCATGTTTTGAAATATTGCTTTTTTGTTTATTTGATTTGCAATTTATTGAAGATTTTTGTCGGTATCCATTCATCTTTGAATTAAATTCATCATTTGTCTACGGAAAATTAATCCAAAGAGGATGTCCAGAGCTTAATTCGTGTACATGTAGGTTGTAGGTCCATGACCTCTTTTTGTCATACCAACCACAATTCTGAAGATTGACTTACCAAGTCCCCAAATTGGTTGAGGTCCATTCTGAAAGTTGTTCTTCCCAACTCGTACAAGTTGTTGTGGCTCCTGATTTTCTCCTTGTTGTCAAAGTAGATCAAATGTCGGAATTCATCTTCAACCGGTAGGTAATGCTTATCTGCATTATGAAAAGCACGAATAAAAACCATTGGTTTGTTTTCCTGCAACGTGCGTTAAACATTTCAAATTTTTCGTTGATTTTACCATATTTCATCTTGAACTCTTCCCATTCCCAGTCCACCGAAATGGCGGTTTGAAATGCCATCAATAAAGTAATTACTGCCAAAAGCTGCATTGTGGCAAAATTGTGACTTCCTGATGAGTTCTTTGTAAATTAGACAGATTAAATTAGAGCGAAACTAAAGTTAGAACTAATGATCGTAAATTTGCGTTGTCCAATGCAGTCTAATGTTCAAATTATGTTAATTTTTTTTAAATTGCACTAGTTATATTTAAGTTAACATCAGATGAACGTGTATATACACAGCCGCAGAATCCCAGTAAAGCATTATGGCGAAGGAGACGATCGCATCTCCTGATCATGGATAATGTAAATGAAAGTATGAATTCTGTAGGTTTTGCTATATGAAAGTGATAACTGTACCTTGAATGAGGATAATCGTAACGTTGGGAAATCTATTGTAAAGGACCTGAACCGCTCGTATGCAAACTAATTTGTACTTGACAAATTGTGGTTGCCGTCAGGTGACTAAACTTATCATCAGTGTATGAGATAAATTTTGAATTTTTTTTCAAGATCAATGTTCGATGTTTTTATCTGGTTCATGAACAGTAAAAGTTATGTGACGTCTATGGATGCAGGTTATTGCGCTTACATTTTCACTATACATGTATAAGGATTAGAAATTTTAGAATTCTTGAAAACCTGTGTAAGTTCTTACCGTTAAGATGTATAAAACATCACATTATGTCTGTACATATTCGATTTAAATATGGAATAAAATATCTGCTTAATTTATGAAATGCACTACAGTATAGGCCAGCAAGTGTTGCACTACAGTATAGGCCAGCAAGTGTTGCACTACAGTATAGGCCAGCAA